>WSYH01010390.1:13066-23364 GCA_036426205.1 Ascaphus truei | reverse complement strand
TGGAATTCATTACCCATGGAGACTGTGAGGGCAGATACAATAGATTTGTTCAAAAAAAGGTTGGACATATTTTTAGATGGGAAAGGTATACAGGGATATACCAAATAAGTATACATGGGAAGGATGCTGATCCAGGGATTAATCCGATTGCCAATTCTTGGAGTCAGGAAGGAATTCATTTTTCCCCTTTAATGGGTTTTTTTGTTTGCCTTCCTCTGGATCAATAAGTAAGTATAGATATAGGATAAAGTATCTGTCGTCTAAATTTAGCGTAGGTTGAACTTGATGGACCTACGTCTTTTTTCAACCTCATCTACTATATATAATATATATAAGATGAAGAAGGCTGCCTCCCAATGAGTGAGAGTCCCTCCAAATTAATTAGACTGCCTCCCAATGAGTGAGACTCCCTCCAAATTAATTAGACTGCCTCCCAATGATTGAGACTCCCTCCAAATTAATTAGACTGCCTCCCAATGAGTGAACCTTTGCAGCCCTTAATTGTAATGGCCATGTCCCCATTATCTCTCAGTTGTTGGTTACTGGTGTCTCACTGACTTGTCATAACATTTATCTGCGTTTTCAAGGCTCGCTGGGCTACAGAAGGACATTTTAATCAGCCCACCAGTGTGCTTATTTCATGTGATTATCAGCTGCGTTAATATTTATATTTCCCCATTTCCTTAGAAATAAAAAGTGTTCGGATTCCCCGTAAACAAGAAACATTTTGGGCTCTGTGTGCTAAGATTAGATGGGTTTTTTTTAAGTTGCGTGTTAAAATGTCAGAGCTTAAAAGTACCACAAAGCTTCATAAACTGAGTGCGGTGTGAAGGGCGTTGTGTGACGCTCACTTTGTGATTGTTGACGCATCGCGCTGAAAACCTGATTAATACAATTTACATTAAAACAGAATGTTGTGTACACTTAATTTATAACTCGTAAATCTCAATAATTAGTGTCATGTTCATTCTAAACACCGTGCAGTGAAAATAATATTTTTCCCCCTATATAATGAAACCTCCGCGCTGCGTCAGATGCATTTTTGGGTTGATACAAAGAGACTTAATTCTGCGCTAACGTATAAACAGAGTTTTTAGGGTTGAACTTGGCAGGGGCGATTTTGACACATTTTCTACTTTTTTTTTGGCTGCATAGAAACACTATTTTTTTTCAAAATCCCATTTACATCTGTCCGCCCAGAACCGCCATTTCTGTGCACCCAGAACCGCCATTTCTGTGCACCCAGAACCGCCATTTCTGTGCACCCAGAACCACCATTTCTGTGCACCCAGAACCGCCATTTCTGTGCACCCAGTACCGCCATTTGTGTGTGCTCAGCACCGCCATTTGTGTGTGCTCAGCACCGCCATTTGTGTGTGCTCAGCACCGCCATTTGTGTGTTGCCCTTGGGGGTAGAGGGAGTGGATAGTAGGGTTTTTGTGTTTTTCAATGTTTATTGTGGTAGCGGGGGTGGGGTGAGGTATTATTTGTGCCTTGCTAGGGTTTTTACTACCGGGTGGGTAGCAGGAGGGGTTAACCCCTTCATTAACTTAGTGTATTAACCGCTAAGGTATAAAGGTGTTAACTCCTCCCGCAACCCCCCGCCAGGCCTAAACACCCACCATGGCCAAATACCACCTTGACCAGGCTAGCTCTGCATCAGGCTCCTGCAAAAAAAAAAAAAAAGACACACACACGTGATTTCCTCCCCCCCACCCCCCCAACACATACAGTACAGTAATGGGCAAAATTACTATTATCCAGATATGGCTAATAGCTCACTTGCCCATTCAAAATCAAACATTAGCCAGCCAGCATAAATAAGGTAAATAAAACCTCTACTTACTCCTGCCATGATGAAGGCGCGTCCACATCACCATACTCCAAGTCCATGTCCTCCGTTGGCAGCAAGAGTACAAGAAAAAATACAATCTAATGGCCCCTAACCCTTTAATCACCGTAGTGGTTAATAACCGCCATAATAATTAAGGGGTTAACCCACACTCCCCTGCTACCCGCCCGGGAGGCCTAACCACCCACCCCAAGTACCCCCACCCTCTACCCTTTGATTTGCTCAGTGGTACATCATAGCCATGTAATATGGGCATGATAAGCCACTATAGAAGTCAATGGCCAACCTATAAAAAAAAAAAAGCCGAAAAATATACAATTAAAAAAATACACAAGCACCTAAACACCACAACAATAAAATAACTAAAAAGCCTCAACTACACAACAATAAAATTATTCTAACACCAAAACCACATAAGAATAAACATGTTATACCAAAATACTAGAATACACTTATCCTGGAACCAGGGTCACATGTGGTGTAGGAATGGCTCCAGTTAGCTTAACTCGTGTCTTCCCTCTTCCAAAGCACAACAAGTCCTTTTGTCTTTCTTAACTTTACTGAAGGAAAGTCATAGGATGAAAGGTTCTTGCAGATGTAGTGTGGGTAGAGAGTGCTTCTCTATATGAAGTGCTGATATCAGGGTAAGACTGTGGTAAAAACAGAGAGGCCTTGCCAAGGGTGTTAGCAGGCAGGTACTGTACTCACTCAGTGTCCTGGGTGGAAAGGAAGTATAGCTTTTTCTGGGAAAGGAATAGTCTGATATGAACTACTGTGAATACGAACGGGATCAAGGGAAACTCCACTAAACAGGGGGATTAATGGTGTTGGCCAATACACCTGTGTTATGAGTCAACTGGAGAGCCCAAATGCAACAATGATCGGTTTCCCCCACAGGCCGTGTGGTTTTATGAGAGCAGTATACATCGGCTGAATAAAAGCTGACATGCAGAAGCTGCAAGGGGACACAAAATACGAATCTTCCAGGACAACACTTAACATAAACATCTAGCTGTAACACCCAAACAATTCAGAGAATAAACCACAACGAAATCCTAAATGTATAAAACATGCCATCCAAATACCCAAATTCAGTGAAACATAACCGAAATAAAAAAATATAATTGTAAATAAGCATTTGCCAAAAATGCATTGCCTGTCACTGTATTGCTTACCCTAAATGGGCAACAGATAAAATATTGAGGCAGGTCATGGGCAATGAAAACCATACAAGAAAAAAATCAGTACACCAACCCCCCGAAAAAGACATTTAATACATTTCCAATATTATCTTACCTTAGAAGTCTTCGCCCTCCGAATCCCTCCTGCTAACGAAGTCCTCACCCGGTACACTCATCCATTGCAAATCCGACTCCATCCTCCCTTGAAAGATCATGGTAACACAAACTCTTGTTTCTATTTCTTGCATCTTCTTTCACCTTCTCTGTCATTCTTCTCTTTATGCTTTCCTTTTTTTGTAATCCAATAGAACCCCATTAAATCCAGCCCAACTGAAGTTGCCTCCCGTCTTCTTCTTGACTAAAGTGAGACGAACCGGCCTTTTATTAGGAGCCTGTGACATCACTTTTAGGGTCCAGTGGTTACAGCTTCCATCCAATTGGACGCCGTAATCATGTGGACGCTTTTTTGTTTTTTTAAGGATGTGACGACGGTCTATCCACTCCACACAAAATCACCAAGTCTTTTTGGGTGACTGCTCAACTGGGGTGTCACCACTTGCCCGTTTCAACTGTTCCGTTGTTTCACTGTTCGGTAGGTTTCGATAGTTGTGAGGACAGTTTTTCGTATGTCGTTCCCCCGCATTCGTGCGCAGAAATATGATCGTGGTCTGAGCTGAACTGGAGGGGTAACTCGCAAGTGGAGGCGTGCGGTGTTGGAGATCCACTTACTACCGATAAATCCCGCTCTCCCGGCACTGGTATGCGACAAGTGAGGAGGATCATAATGGAATAAGAGGTGTGCTGTATGCTGTTCGCTAAAGGGTGTGGGGTCCCCACGTAGTGTTATGAGAGCTTTTCTGAAGGTAACGTTGTGATTATTTTTCGCGGGGTTATGGGGGCGTGCGGTTTTTGAGAGGAGTGGGTGATGTGAGTGTGAGTGGCGAGGCGGGGAGTTTGGGAGGTTAGAGCCGAGAGAGGGGATTGCAATTTGCGTGGTAATCTGGAATTTCCGTGTTACGAGGAGGAAAGGAGAATGGGTTATCGGAGCAGTAGGTGGTCGGTGACATGCTTTAGGTCGTTTAGAAGAGGCTAGTATTCTGGGGAGTTTTGCTTGTTGGGTCGTAGGCGTTACGAGGACGACGGGTTGAATAATGTAGGCTAGTGGGTCTTATTGTGGAGGGGGAAGCTAGACGGAGTACATGAGCGCGTGTACGGGAAATTATTATTTTGTTCAAAGCGAAGGTCCCCCGCCTGATTAATCGTTGGTTCTTAACAATTAATGTGAGCCGTAATACACCTCGTTTCCCGGGGGGCTTGGTTAGAGTGACGAAGAGTTCACATCGGGGGTGGTGGGGGGTCTGGAAAACATTGGAGGGAGGTCGGAGTGGTTCCGAGAGCTTTAGCGGGGTGGGTTGAAGGGCGTTGGTGTTGTTCTCCCGGTCCGGAAGTGGGATGTAGGAGGGAATGGAGGAAGTGTTCCCCCCCCGCTTGTGATGGGTGTTGGGGGACGGAAACGGTTGTGAGTGTGTGGGAGGATTGGTGATAGCGGGGACGGGGAGCGATCGAGCTGAAGCGGTGGTTTCATGAATTGGGGCTGAAACGCGCTGGAAGTGATCTGATCAATGGTATATTTAGATGGGAATAAATAATAGTTGGTTCCGGGTAGGAAGTTATACCCGGTTGAACTTTCGCAGGTGCGGAATTATCGGTGCTATAGCGTTCCTAGCTCTCATATCTGTAAGTTATCCAGCAGGTCCCCGGTAGAACTGGGCGTACGGCAGGATGGAGGCATGTCATCCTCCAAGGGAGGTACGTCACATCCTTAAAAACCACATGGCTGATATCACATGGTATTACAGCCAATTAGATTGCAGACAATCCATTGGTTCTTACCATGTGTTATTTCCATTGTTAAAAAGGATGTGACATCACTTTAAGGGATGATTCACATACTTTAAACTAATGGTTCATATGGTAGTGAAGGGGTTAACTCCTCCCGCAACCTTCTCGGCAGGCCTAACCACCCACCTGGGGCGACACCCCTTCATCCACCCTCTGCCCCCAATAAACTGGCTATTGAAGTGGAACCCCTTCATTGGCCTTAGCGGACTAGGCCCTAAGGTAGTGAAGCTGTTTTAATTAAAAAAAGTAATACTAGTGTAGTGAGCAGGGGGTCCCGCAGCTGAACCGCGGTGATTTCTGGTCCGGGAGACTGCGTCTCGTTATCGATGATACGATCAGACCGCAGCGTTCTCGTCTTCCGGCATGCGTTCAGCAGCAGGAGTGGGGGTTATCAACACATACTTGAAACACTACTTTGAACGCGCACTTTGAACGCACACTTGAACGCACACTTTGAAGAACACACTTAACGCAACACTTTGAACGCATGGGTATCTGAGATGCTGTTTTAAGTTAATATACCTTTTGTGCATCTTCCTACTGTGTGCTGTCTCACTTATCAGTCCTCGGATGGCAACGTATTTCTTCTATAGATAGTTATATATACTGGACTGTAAGTACAAATATAGGATAGTATCTGTCATCTAAATGTAGTATACAGTAGGTTGAAATTGATGTGATTATGTCTTTTTCAACCTCATACACTGTGATATGTAACTATATATGTATATATCATAAATGTATGTCACAAAGCCACATTTATGGGGAAATAGAGTTGTTCAGGTCTCAGTGATGTTAGATCCCACCATAATTTATTCAGAAAAAGTCCTGTCAATAAAGCCTGCACTCCCAAATCCTTTCCTGTAAAATGAGATCATTAGCACTTCCTAAAACTAGCACGAAGGACATCGCAAGTGTTTGCCTATCAAACCAATCAAGCTCGCAGGTGTACAGTATGTGCCGTGCAAAGTGCCAATTACACACATTTATTCCTAGAACGGTCTCCACGGCTTACAACCCAACGCAGTGTAGGATTCGCCGCCGTGTCAGGGAGACGGTTAATGGGGGTAATAGGGGAGTTATAGGGAGCGTGTATATGGTGGTAATAGGAGAGTTATGAGGGACGGTATATTGGGTAATAGGGGGAGTTATAGGATCGTTATATTGTTAATAGGAGGAGTTATAGGGAGCGGTTATATGGGGTAATAGGAGGAGGTATAGGGAGCGGTTATATGGGGTAATAGGACGAGGTATAGGGAGCGGTTATATGGGATAATAGGATGAGGTATAGGGAGCGGTTATATGGGGTAATAGGAGGAGTTATAGGGAGCGTTATATGAGTTAATAGGATGAGGTATAGGGAGGGGTTATATGAGGTAATAGGAGGAGTTATAGGGAACGGTTATATGGGGTAATAGGAGGAGTTATAGGGAGCTGTTATATGGGGTAATAGGATGAGTTATAGGGAGGGGTTATATGGGGTAATTGGCTGAGGTAGAGGGAGTGGTTATATGGGGTAATTGGCTGAGGTAGAGGGAGTGGTTATATGTCACAATGGACGACATTTTTATTAACCCACGTAACAAAGGAAATGTACATTTAATATTCTCCAAACGAAATAACTACTGGAACATTTCAGAATCAAATATGCGATCAAGGTGAAAACATTTCACATCGCTCAGAAAAGCCCATTCCCCTCTACTTCTCCGTGCACGTACAATGTAGCTCCATTGCATTCAAATTTCCCCACAGCTTAGGTTATAAAAGGGTCATTCGGACAGGAATATTCTGTGTTTTCAAACAGACTTATTGGATGGGGACTTTTTTTTTTTTTTTTTAGATAAAACACTCACATAATTTATCCGCGTGTCCTTGTTTGCAAAATGAGCTTTGTCTTTTAGACAATACTGAGTGGGGGATTTTTTACAGCGCTGTCAGGCGCGAGCAGTATATAAATCTCCGCTCAATAGCACTTTTTATTCCGACGCTATTGATGTTGAACATTTTTCTTTAACCTGGAGGAAATATGTGCGGTAATTTAATTATCTGGAATGATGAAAGAGCAGTGGACCTTGGAACAGTGCGAATGTTATGTTCTACTGGAGACTGCACAAGTCTCTGACCTTTTAAAGTTGCAATCCCACCCCAAATTAACTTGGAGCCAAACGCCTTTTATGGAGGAGAGGCCCATTAAAGTAACACCCGAAATTTATTCCGTAACGTCTCCGCATTTTCAGACTTAGGAACCATCGCAGTGTAAGGGTTGGCCGCTGTGTGAGGGAGACTTTGGCTGTTATCTCTTCTCCCAGAATCCTCTGCTTCTTTCCTGATTGGAAAGAATCAGGACGATGCCACCACGTGTCGGACAGAGAAACAGAACCGGCTGATCTGCTGGAATTCAGTGTTCCCGGAGAAAAGCGAAACACCTTCACTTTTTTTTTACAAATGTAACGGTGTTTCCCCCACCCAATCGCAGATAGGGGCCATTGGAGTGTGTGTGGTGCATATACCTGCTGGCAACAGGAGGACTGAGTCATCCGCCGATGGTAGTGGGGACACAGGACCAGGCTTCTGGGGTTCATACCCCACATATCTCCTTAGCAGTGCAGCGCCTCCATCTGCCATGGACTCCAGGAACTGAAGGTGATCTCCCACGGTAGAACTTATTACCTCTCCCCCCAGAAAGGTCACACACCAGGCAGGAGGTATATTGCAAACAGGAATGGGTTTATTACTATACTCTGGCTACTACTTTCAGGTCTCACGGTCGCGGTTACTGTTAATGAGCCATTAGAACTGTTCTGTTCCTCCACAGCATTGGTCAGCGTATTCAACAATGGTCGAAACACCACAGAAGACCGTCTGCTACTTGTACGTGAGGAAGAGGGCAGAGACACCTCTGCAGGGGAAGGACACCAGATCATTTCCGAGTCATCAGCGGCAATCAGCAGAGCCGGTCCCGACGCATGCACCTCTGAGAAAAACGGTGTCTCGTCACCCCAGGTAGTCACCTTACCCGGGTGCTTGTGGGCTGGTTCTGGTTCACCGACCGTCTCTGGTTCCTCTGCGGATACGGGGCTGGAACCGTCTCAGCTTGCTTTGTGGTTATTGGGATACTCGATCCGCCTGGGCCTCAGCTAGGGCGCAGAGACCCTTTGAAGCCTCCCTAGTTGAGGTAGATTGAATAGCAGCAGTATCGACCGCCCAGGTAGAGGGGTCAGTCACATCTTTCTCCACGAATTCCATAGGCCGCAACATGGTGGGTTTCAGGAACTGTGCTCCGCAGCAGACACACTAGGCACCCCAGGTCAATTCGCCACCTGGGAAATCACACTTGGGGCATAGGCATCTATGTTCACTCCTTTCGCTCGCCAGACTCCAAAGAACTGAGGGTGCGGTTCACCACATCCGGTACCTCCCTTGTTCTCCAAAGTCGTTGGGCATTGTTCATCAGCTCGCCCCCTCCCTCTGGTGGAGATAAGAGGAGCGGCAACTGGTGACATGGACGGGGCGTGACTCTGACTCCGGCTTGAGCCAGTCACATCGCTTGGGTGGGGTCCTGGCTTTCGCGCCAGACCCTTGTAGAACTTTGCAAAAAGTTCACATGCCACCTGTTTGCTAGTAACACGTGCGCTCTCCAGCATTGGCGGGAGACACCCCCTTAGCTCATGTAACTCACGTGGCGCATTCCCTGGCAAGGAAACCTCCATTTTGAGCACAGTCCGTTATCTGACCCCACAAGTGTTGCGATTCTTACAGGAATCCATTTCCTGTGGTCTCTGCCGCATATAGATTAGCACTCTACCAATGGTCCCTGGACTGTCACTACAGGACAAGGGCACCGGCAGCCATCCTAGCTCTTCCCCACCTCCCTAGCAGAGGCAGAGGTATGGTCCACACTCACTCTCCCCCGGAGGGAAGAGCACATGGGAAGGCCCCAATCTCAGGTTCCCAGTTGTGTGACCTGCCTTCCTCAGAGGGGGAAGCAACTTTCTAAATTTAGGGCGGTCCTGCCCTTAAGTACAGCCAGGAGGCGGGCACCCCGTTGTCCCAGCTACAACAGGATGTACCACCCCCTGCTGTCACTCAAGTGAAGTACTAAATGGGAGGGGTGGAACCACATACCAACTACTGGCAACCTGATAGTACCAGGGTTTATTGCCAGCCCTTTGGGCAGAATTGTAGTCAGGGGGTACCTGGCTACACAAACATACTCTACAGTTACTGTAAGGGGGACAAGTCTTTCTAAGGGAGTGGTTACACAGAGAAGTCATTGAAAATATTTTTTTTAACTCCTGCCCTCCCCTAAATGCAGCATAACAGCTGTATATGCACACGCGGCGCACACACGGGGCACACAAGACAGTGTACAGATGCCTATTCTAACCGCTTGCTTGTCCAAGACTATCTTTAGTCGCAGAGCCGCTGATAACCGCATACCTGAAGTTCTAAGCTTGATGTCTGTGTCCAGGTGTCTGAAGAAATGTGATGAATCGCCTGTTGGATATGATCCAAGATTGTAACCCTTTCACTGCTGGAGAGCCATCAATAAAACCACGTCAGTGTAGCCGTACAAAAATATATCTCCCACAGAAATGGCGGTGCTGGGTGCACAGAAATGGCGGTGCTGGATGCACAGAAATGGCGGTGCTGGCCGCACAGAAATGGTGGTGCTGGCCGCACAGAAATGGTGGTGCTGGCCGCACAGAACTGGCGGCGCTGGGTGCACAGAAATGGAGGCGCTGGGCGCACAGAAATGGCGGTGCTGGCCGCACAGAAATGGTGGTGCTGGCCGCACAGAAATGGTGGTGCTGGGCGCAGAGAAATGGCCGGCGCAGGGCACACAGAAATGGCGGCGCTGGCCGCACAGAAATGGTGGTGCTGGCCGCACAGAAATGGTGGTGCTGGCCGCACCAGTAATTCCGGCACTGGTGCAACAGAAAGAGGCGCTGGCGCACAGAAATGGCAGTGTCGGTGTCGCCAGCAAATTGCCGGCGCCGGGCACACGAAATGAGGGCTGGGCGCACGAAATGGAGCTGGCGCACAAATGGCATGCTGTGCACACAGAAATGTGCCACGCTGGCACACAAAATGGAGGCGTTGGGCGCACAAAATGGTGGCCTGGGACCCAGAATGCGCGCTGCTCACAGAAATGGTGCGCTGGGCATACAGAAAGGAGGTGCGTGGCTCACAAGAAATGGCGGCACTGGGTTACATAAATGTTGGGTCTGGCAACACATAAGTTGAGGCGCATTTTCACCGACATGTATGCGCTGTTCTCAGCATACATTTGCTACAGTTGTCTTATTTGTCCCACAAATTGCCGGTTTGTGGACTCCTCTCTCGTCCCCCACGGCGCACAA
>WSYH01010390.1:0-13057 GCA_036426205.1 Ascaphus truei | reverse complement strand
CTCTTTTGACATTTTCATTAGTGGACCGCCATAGCACGTAGGTTGTACCACCAGGACCGCGTGGGCGAACAACAGAATATTAGAAATCGCCAGCCCCTTCAAAGATAGCGAAGTGATCATAAAATATTCATTATATATATCACCTTTTAGAACACCATTTTAAGTTAACAAAGAGTAGGGTAGTCCACCCAAAATTGCTTCTAAGGTCCCTCGAGCGTCGAACGAATAGAGGGCGGGTGAAGCGAAGACAGAGGAGCTGCGACTGCGTGCCACGGACAGCACTAGCACGGTGTTGGCTCGCGCACAGAAATATTTAGTGGCGGAGGCTGAGGGGGTGCCACGTACGACAATGCGAGGCGTACGGAGAGGTGCACCGAAATGGACGGGCGGGTTGCAGTTAAAAACGCAGGCCTGGGTGCCAGAATAAGGGGCAAAGAGGCGTTAGCGCCACCCCCAGACAGCCAGATACATGGCAGTGCTTGCCGGACGAACGCACAAGAAAAATGGACAGAGCTGGGCGTGCAACAGGAAGACGGTGCGGCGACTGAGAGAAAACCGGAGAAATGGGGTGCTGGCGCGGGCCTCGAACGAGTGACACATTATAAACAAGTTGTATAACAACAATATTCAAGATACATCAAACTATTAAAGTATCTGGTCCCACCTTCACTAACTATCTCAACCTAACCCGTACCCCTCCCCTCCTCATCGCCTACGATGGTCCTTCCCTGCTCCTCTCTCCTACTCCCTACACCGAACCCATCCCCTCCGTCCTACTTTCGCACCTACCGTACTCACTCCAAACCTCCACCTAAACCACATCTCCATCTCTCTCACCGTAACGCCATTCTGGTCCCTCTCTCATACTCTACCTAACCTAACCTCTCAACCCCTCCCTCCTACCATGCTCCTACTCAAGTCACAGCCCCCCTCCATCCTCTTCACTTAAACCCGTCCCCTCACCCTAACCGTCCCCTCCCTTCAACTCTCTCACCTAACCATCCCCTCCTTCCTACTCTCACATGAAACCGCCCCAGCTTCCAACTCTCTCTCAACTACCCGCTCCCCTCCACAGCCAAACTCTTCATAACCGTTACCTCCCTCCAAAGAGTATTCTCATTTCCTCATCCGTCCCCACACTCCCTCTACATCTAACCTATCACTATCCCGTCCCCCTCCCTCCTACTCTCTCACCTATCCCGTCCCCCTTCCACCAACTATCTCACCTAACCCGTCCCCCTCCCTCCTACTCTCTCTCACTTACCTGTCCCCTTCCCTCCTCCTCTCACTGAACCCGTCCCCCTCCGTCCTACTCTCTCTCACCTAACCCATCCCCCTCCCTCCAACTCTCTCACCTTACCCGTCTCCCTCCCTCCTACTCTCACCTAACGTAGGAGGGCATTCAGGTAAGTGTTTCTGCAGGGGGCCAAGCTTTATGCATTGTGTATAGTATTAGCCACGGTGCTGCTCATATGCTTCTTTAAGCAAGTGTGTCTTAAGGTGGATAGAGAGGGTGCTAGTTGGGTATTTAGGGGAAGGGTATTCCTGAGGTGTGGGGCAGTCAGTGAGAAAGGTGAAAGACGGGAGAGGGCTTTAGATACAAAGGGGGTAGAGAGAAGAACGCAAGAGTCGGAATGGTGCATAGCGAGAAATTAGGGCTGAGATGTAAGGAGGGGCAGAAGAGTGTAAAGCTTTAAAAGTGAGGAGGAGAATTGAGTGTGAGATACGGGATTTGATAGGAAGCCAGGAGTGAATATACTGTTTTTGTATTATTCTACTGGAGTGCGGTCTTTACTTACCTGTCGCAAGAAAGGTAATATTGCTTACATTATTTATATGGGACTAGCACCTTGACTTTATGCAACTATTCAGAGTGCCAGCAACAGATATATATATATACACACACACACACACACACACACACACACACACAATATATTTTTATATAATGGCCCTTTCTGATTTATATCTATATTAATTAGTTTAGTTCAACAAAGTATGTATTTTTATTTAATTTTCTACACGTAAAATGGAACTGTGATTTCCCGGGGACCCCCTGCCTCCGGTGATACCTCCATACCATAGGGGGCGCCGGTAGCTGCTCCGCTCGGCTAGCAGGGTGCATCTGATGACAGCGTTTCAAAGCTCTGCGGGCCAATAGAAAGCTGTGACATCATCCGGTCCAACTACCTCGTCACGCGGGAACTTTACATTTTGTTGGGATACCAACACCCCCTACGGAGGGTCTGTATCTCGGTGAGCAGGGGGTCCCCGGAGCTGAAATGAACGGGGTTTAGCTCTG
The DNA here is from genome assembly GCA_036426205.1 of Ascaphus truei. NCBI lineage: Eukaryota > Metazoa > Chordata > Amphibia > Anura > Ascaphidae > Ascaphus > Ascaphus truei. Next base: position 10,755 of record WSYH01010390.1, on the reverse strand, counting down.
GAGGACCCCCGCTTCCTATTCCATTGTAAACAAAACAATAATGTAAAATAAATCATTTTTTAAAGAAATAAAAACACGGCTTATATTGCTCCTTTAAATGTTCCGTCTGCTGCTGGGCATGTGACTGAGGTATCAGCTGGACCAGAAAGTTAAACCATACCCTCTAATTGCACACTATGGAAAACAGATTTATAATACATCTTGACCCAGGAGTTATTAAAAAAAAACATTCCATTTTTAATTGAAGATTCCGATAACCTCAGGTCCCCTAATTCCGCGGATGGATTAATAAGATTTCTCAGACCCGGAGTAGAGCTGATATTAGTACATCACCATCTTCAGATGCAATGTACTCGTTTGGCTGTGCAGAATACTTTGGAGGAGGTTGAAAGAAGCATTTTGCGCTTGCCTTAGATGAGGTCCCTGTGTCCAAACCAATATGTTTTCAAAATGATGCATTTTCTTTAACCATTTCGCTGTCACGGAGCTCGGGCAACACACATTATAAGAAAAATAGTAACACACAGTCACAAAATGTTATACATCCCATTATAATATGTGCCTGGTGTAACCTCTCCCTATAACCCCTCCTATTACCCCATATGACTCCTCCTATTACCCTATATAACTGCTCACTATAACTCCTCCTATTACCCCATATAACCTTTCCCTATAACTTCTCCTATTAACCCATATAACTGCTCCCTATAACTCCTCCTATTACACCATATAACCCCTTCCTATAACGCCTCCTATTACCCCATATAACCTTTCCCTATAACTCCTCCTATTACCCCATATAACCTTTCCCCATAACTCCTCCTATTACCCCATATAACCGCTCCCTATATCTCCTCCTATTACCCCATATAAGCACTCCCTATAACTTCTCCTATTGCCCCATATAACCGCTCCCTATAACTCCTCCTATTACCCCATATAACCCCTCTCTATAACTCCTCCTATTACCCCATATAACCGCTCCCTATAACTCCTCCTATTACCCCATATAACCGCTCCCTATAACTCCTCATATAACCTCATATAACCCCTCCCTATAACTCCTCCTATTACCCCATATTGCCTCCCCCTATAACTCCTCCTATTTAGATGCAATAAAGAAACTACTAACCATGTTACTGCAAAAAGGCACTCAATTTAAAAAAAAAAAAAGGCATTTTTACCCTTAAAACACGTACTCAATGCACATGGGAAAGAAATACCCCTGAATTAAAATGAGTTTGCATTGGTCTTGCAGTGCATACATAAACTCATTCATATTTAATTCCATGTCTAGACAATTATGACATTAAAACTAATGCATCCGTATTTCAGAACGTTGTACCCTATATCGTCATTGAATCTGTTGGCCATGGTTTAAGCCCAGCGCCACGCCAGTGTATACGCAGACGAAAATGCCCGTTCAACATTGCAGTTGCCAAGGAGAAATGTTAAGAATAGCTAAAAACCATCATGTTTTATTGTATACACTGATTTAAAGGGGATTACGTTGGAAGAACTGGGGCAGAACAAATCCCAACACCAGAATTATCCTACATAAAGCAAAGTTTTATTATCTGCTCCGTAGTTTGGGGCGTATTGTCCAACGTGTATCAGCGTTGAACCCTGAAGTTGGGGAATACCTCTCAGGACAAGCACATTTATTGGGTAGTAATGGTTATACGGAGGGGTTAGGTCCAGATGCACTTAGAAGGTTTAGCATCCATGAGGATGGAAAATAATAGAGTCACGATCAAAAACAGTGGCCTGCAGAGGACTCCCGATCCGTGTAGAGTCAAAAGGCCAGCATGTCGAAACGTACACCCCCCCCCCCTCCCCAGGGATTACCAGGATCTCCTCAAGTGAACAAACTTTGTGTCACGAACTCATTTTATTTGAATCCGCATTCATTTTTTTAAAAACTAATCTTATCTATTTTTTTTGTATCATTTTAAACTTATATATATATATATAAGTTTAAACCTCGTCTACTATGTAACTATGTAACTATGTAATATACCAGATCTGGTCCTTTGGTACGCTCTTCTGTTTCTCTCTCTCTCCCTCTCTCCCGTCTCCCACTGCTGGATGAAGCCCCCCCAATTAGGTATACCTCAGGGTATACAATGGGTTAATGCATAACTTGCACCATGTATGTGAACCAATGAGATAGGAGATAGGTGGCCCAGTCTCTCTCTCATATATATATATGTAAGAAAATGTAAAAGACAGCGCCCTTATCAGCATTCACCCAAATTGCTGCAACCCTGATCCAGCACAGCAAGATGACACACCCAGCACAGATGCCTATTGGCAATGGGATAAAATAGAATTGAATGGTGGTTAGGAACAAGTGGATGTATAATAATAAAAAATATAAAAACTAATATTAATAGTTAAAAAATGAAAAAAAAAATGAAAAAAGTGTGTAGCTGAAAAATAAACAAATAAAAAATCACAATTGAAAAAATGTATAATTATATAGGACAAAAAATGAAAGAAAAAATCTCTAAAAAATGTCAAAATCAAAACCACAAAATAAATAAAATAATACTTAAGTCCATATGAATCCTTGTAAAAGAAAAATATATGGTCCGGGCAGCTTCTTCTTGGGCTCACCAACCTCCCAACGATACCTATTAGAAAAGAAAAAGCGCCCGATCCTTGTATAAAATCAGATATAAAAGGTTTAATTTTCCATGAACAGACAAATGCAAACTTACACTTTGTCAATAAAATAAAGGCATGTGATGGGACCAGCCCATGCACCAGATCGACGTCAGACATTCCACAGCCGTCCTCCGTCTGCATACGGTTGTAATCACTGCAGGTAGATGTTGCTGCTGCTGTTGTCACCGTTTGGATCTCTCTCCGTCAAACCGGAAGGTTCCAGGTTAATATAGCTGCAACCGAACTTTCACCAATCGGGGAGCAGGGAAATCCTACACTGACGTCTTCACTCTGGCGTCTGGACTGCTCGACCACCGTAGTTCCTATGCCACATGACCCTACGCGTTTCATCCGTCTCAGCGGATTTCAAGAGGGGATTAACTCCAATTGAAATGACTTGTTATTTATAGTTCTATAGTCCAATAGATTTGTTCAAAAAAAGGTTCGACATGTTTTTAGATGGGAAAGGTATACAGGGATATACCAAATAAGTATACATGGGAAGGATGTTGATCCAGGGATTAATCTGATTGCCAATTCTTGGAGTCAGGAAGGAATTTATTTTTCCCCTTAATTAAGTTTTTTGTTTGCCTTCCTCTGGATCAATAAGTAAATATAGATTTAGGATAAAGTATCTGTTGTCTAAATTTAGCATAGGTTGAACTTGATGGACGCATCCAACCTCATCTACTATGTAACTATGTAACTATGTAATATACCAGATCTGGTCCTTTGGTACGCTCTTCTGTTTCTCTCTCTCTCCCTCTCTCCCGTCTCCCACTGCTGGATGAAGCCCCCCAATTGAGTATACCTCAGGGTATTACAATGTGGTTAATGCATAATTGCACCATGTATGTGAACAAATGGGATAGGAGATAGGTGCCCAGCTCTCTTTATATATGATTATGTACTTATCCACAGTGGTCGACAAATCACCAAAAAATTACTACGCCCGAACAAAAAAAATCTACTCGCAACACTAGTCCACACGTGTGCCTGCTTGGGGTGGCAATAGGAGCTCGCACGATGTTAAATCCACTCGCCCGTGGGCGTGCTAATGTATAGGTTGTCGAACACTGAATTATATATCCTATATATATTATATATATATATATATTATTATATATTTATATGTGAGAGAGGATGAGATGGGCACCTATGTGCTCCTATCCCATTGGGTCACCATTACATGGTGCAAGTTATGGCATTAATCCCATTGTATACCCTGAGGTATACCTCATTGGGGGGGCTTCATCCAGCAGTGGGAGACGTGGGAGATGGGAGGAGATGAGAGAAAAAGAAGAGCGTACAAAGGACCAGATCTGGTATATTACATAGGTACTAGTTCATAGTAGACGAGGTTTAAACTTTAAGATGTATTATATATAAGTTTAAAATGATACAAAAAAAATAGATAAGATTAGTTTGAAAAAAAATGAGATGCGGGGATTCAAATAAAATGGATTTGGTTGTGACACAAAGTTTGTTCACTTGAGGAGGATCCTGGTAATCCCTGGGGAGGGGTGGGACGGGAGGGGTTGTGTTTGAGGTGGAGAGAGGAGAGGGAGAGGGAGAGGGAGAGGGAGAGAGAGAATTACTAGCATGGGAATAATCTAATTCCATTTACAATAGAAATACACAGAAAATGAAACGCGCATCTCCTTCTGTCTGACGTGGATTTGGCAAAAGTCTTGGGCCCAAGATCTGCAATTACAAGTAGACGTTCAAACAATCTACACGATATCCTTGTCCATAGCCACCACCAACGACCGAGGGCAGAGAATTGGCTGAGCCCTATGAAAGGCATGAACCGTTGCCAGGGTTGCAAAGCATGTCAACATGTTATTATTGCAAAAACGTTCGCCAATCATGATAACACACAGAATTTCAAAGTGGATTCTTTTATTAATTGTAGAACTACAGATGTAATCTATCTCATTACCTGCATTTGTGGGAAGAGATATATGGGTAAGACCACTAGGCAACTGCGTAGACGAATACTAGAACACGTTAACTCCATCAAACATGCAAATGACACTCCAGTTGCTAGGCACGTTACACAATTCCATAATGGCGACGTGAAATGCCTAACGTTTATGGGCATATACCACCTCAAATGCTCTGCTCGAGGTGGCAATATTGATCAGATGTTGTTACGCATAGAGGCGGAATGGATTTATAAACTGAAAACACGCAGCCCGAATGGGCTAAATGAAGGCTTCGCCTATACTCCTTTTATTTGAATTGTAAACTTATGATTGTGATATTACTTGACCTGTTCAACCTCTGTTCCCTGCAATTTGTTGACTAAGTATTTAAGTGTCGACTTGTATTCCCATATTTGAGTGTCTGTTCTCATTATAATGGGTTTATTCCTCGCTCTTGGTATTAATGTTCTAATGATATATATCAATATTTAATCAATAAATCAATATCAGTGACTGTATTGCCATTAGGTAAGGACTATATTGAGATTCTGTCCAGTGTAACTGTATGATGCATATTCTGTTATTAATGTAACAATTTTTGTATGGATCTGATACCAATTATTTACATATATGCATTGATTTATAGTTATACATTGACTTTGTACTGACATCATTACGTTTTTGTTAACATTATGAAAGAGCAAGCAAAGCATTAACTCATCTTCACCTTAACCCCTAAGTGTATACATATTGAGAATTGTTTTATTATGTACTGTAAATTTGGCTGTGTTGTGGGCATAACTGCATAAGTATGGACGAGCATAATGTGCTCTGAGAGTACTGTAGCCTTACTCAATACTATTAGCTTTACACAGTCATTCGGCATTCTCTGACAGCTATGTCTGGCCACGCATGCGCACTGCGACTAATACAGTGTTGGAGCAACTATGTAGTGACGCATGCGCATTAGCTGCCAGGGAGGTCTTTGAAAAATGTCTGCACTGCGGAGGAGGTGAGTCTGCCTCCGTTGTATGGCTCCTTGGGGTTATTCTTGACTTTATTAACGGATGATAATGCTTGGGGGACACACTGTGAGGCAATTAATGAATATCTAAGATATTATTATCTTTAGAATAGCGATAGTGTACGCATGCGCTGAGCAAGTTTTTACATCTATTTTTAGCTATCAGGCTACGCATGCGCAACGCTCCGATTATGCTTCCCCCACGCTCTGGTACACGCGCGGTGCGCGCGCATAACAAGGTTACAGAAGGAGCGCGCACCCGCTCTAGTAACCAACCCTCCCCAGGCATTAGCTCCGCCCCCCGTCGGTTGCAGGCAATTACCCTCTATTACCTCCCTGTCTCCTCCCCTGATCTCACTGACCTATCCCTGCAATTACCCACTAAAACCTCTGCTCCTCCCTTCACCCCTATTGGCCCTTCTTCCCATATAACCTCTCTCTGTCCTCTCAGTCCTTGCTCTGCATAGCTTTCCTGTAGCTCCTGTGTGTGCAGTGTCTATGCCCATCTCCCTTGTCTGTTTCAGCTCTTGTTTCTGTCCCTGCCCCTGTTTGGATTCCTTTGGTTTGAACTTGAACGCTGCTTTGGACTTGACTATGCTGCCTTCTCCTGCTCTTGAACCCTGGCTTTCGGACATCACTACGCTGCTCTCTCCAACCCCTGAACTCTGGCTTTTGGACATTACCTTCCGACCTCTGGCACCCCGGATTCAGCAAGTATAACGTTAACCCTTACTCACCAGGCCAGGCAACGCAATTACCACACTCCGGGCACGCCCTCACTGCTGTGGGTGCGTGTTATACCCTTACCCACCTCAGTACTGGGGACTGGCCAGGTCTGCGGGCATAAAGGCGTTATACAAATACCACTGCTGTACCTGCCCTCTGTATCCCATATCATCAGTTAAACGTGCTATTTAGTGTTTAACTATTTAGATAAGGTGATAGGCAGTTCGTCAAACTTATTTTAAAAACTTTGGTTACATCTACATTATCGGTAATATATGTTTTATGTAATGACAATAAAGGTTATATTTTATATGTAAGTGGTGTGCATATAAGTGAATTTTCTATTGAGCACACTGTCTTGTGAGCTCATCATTTTTTCTGATTCACTTCAGTTCACAGTTTGCCTGTTAATTATCGATTATTTTTCAATTAATTAGTATGGTTTCCTCCCTATTTCCCTTTTTTTTGGAAATTGTTCCCAAGGGAAAAAAACTACTCAGTAATTGAGAAGGAGTGCCTCGCAGTAAAGTGGGCAATCGAGGCCTTGAGGCATTACCTGTCGGGAGTCCATTTTACATTGGTAACAGACCATGCACCATTAAAGTGGTTAAATACTATGAAGGACTCCAATGCTAGATTGACCAGGTGGTTTATGGCCCTCCAACCCTTCTCGTTTGAGATTCAGCACAGGCCTGGAAAAGAAACTGCAAATGCTGATTTCTTTTCTAGAGAAGGGGTGGATGGTCAGGCTTTAGCTGTGCGTGGCCCCAGCCACACACTAACAGGGGAGGAATGTGACAGGGTGAATAGACGTCACCAGCCATATACCTGGCAGACTATGTTTAGTTTTGCAATGCAGCAGTGACGAAGTTAAGTTTCAGGTGAGAGGGCTGCTTAATTAAGTCTGATACCAGCTGCCTCATCAATGTGTTTTAAAACCCAGAGGCTGTACACACATGCAGCCTAGCTTGTCAAGAGAGAGGACTGAAATGCTGAAGTAGATTACTGCTATAAGGTCTGTTTTTTTGTATGCTGTCTGAAGCAGGGAGATACCCTGAAACTCTGGAGAGAGAACAGCTTGATTTAAGATCTGTTTTCAAGATACATGTTTGATGAGCTGTTTTGTTTTTGAATGCTGAAAAGAAGCTATTTTATTTTTGTGTGCTGTATTTTTTAAGGCTCAATAAATAAGCCTTATCAAGAAACCCTGCGTGTGGTTGCATGTACCCTGCAACAGAACGGCTGAGTGAGTATAGATACTGACTGGCACTGAGTGTGAAGCAGGGGAGCCTGGGAGGAGTGGCTCAGTGAGTAAAGACATTGACTGGCACTGAGTGTGAAGCAGGGGAGCCTGGGAGGAGCGGCTCAATGAGTACAGACACTGACTGGCACTGAGTGTGAAGCAGGGGAACCTGGGAGAAGGAGCGGCTCAGTGAGTACAGAAACTGACTGGCACGGAGTGTGAAGCAGGGGAACCTGGGAGAAGGAGTGGCTCATTGAGTAAAGACACTGACTGGCACTGAGTGTGAAGCAGGGGAACCTGGAAGAAGCAGCGGGAGAGAAGAGCTTGTAGTATAAAGCGACACGGAAGCAGTGCTGGAGAGAAGAGCTTGTAGTATACAGTGACACGGAAGCAGTGCGGGAGAGAAGAGCTTGTAGTATACAGTGACACGGAAGCAGTGCAGGAGAGAAGAGCTTGTAGTATACAGCGCACACGGAAGCAGTGCGGGAGAGAAGAGCTTGTAGTATACAGCGCACACGGAAGCAGTGCGGGAGAGAAGAGCTTGTAGTATACAGCGCACACGGAAGCAGTGCGGGAGAGAAGAGCTTGTAGTATACAGCGCCCACGGAAGCAGTGCGGGAGAGAAGAGCTTGTAGTATACAGCGCACACGGAAGAAGTGCTGGAGAGAACAGCTTGTAGTATATAGCGCTGTAGAGGGAGAGGGGGTTGGCCCGGTATTAAAGGGGTTGCACCCCATATGGCCACCCCCTGACCTCACCAGGGAGGCAAGGGGTTAACTGGACTGCGGTCCAGGAATGTGGTTTACACCTTGTCATGTCATGAAAATGTATGTTCCCCTGTTTCATTATAATCCTGTATTTTAAAGATGTTTTAAAAGTGCATTTCTGTATCTCCAATTCTGGAGGTCACAGAGAGTTGATATTTGGCCAATATGTGGAGTCACTGTAGGCATTAAAAACTGGCAAATTTCGACCCACTGAGCCCACCAGAATGGAACTTATTAATATGTGTAGATATTAAAGTGTATATGTATGGTATTTTGGATCTGTTCTGAAAATGCAGACGCCATCTGCTACGCTAATAGGTCATGAAGGGCAGCTGGCTGATTGAGCCTAAGCACTGTGATCAAAAGGTAACTGCCCTGATTGTTTACACTAAGTACTAATCAACAGACCAAGTACTAATCAATAAGACTCTGCCACTCTAATTGTTACCTGAGGGCGGAGAATCATCAAACTGGAGTGGTTTGTAAGTGTTATGTCTACACCTACAAACAATGCAGATACTTCATTTGGTAGATGTAAGGTCCGGGGGAACACCTCTCTGTAAGGGGGTTCCTCCCGTGACTTTACCTGCCTCCACTCCGGCTCTGCCTCCTCGCCACCGCGGGCGGGATCTTCCTTCTCCTCCGCTTCCCGCGGCGGCTACTAAACACGCGCATGCGCGCGCACGGCCGAGGACCTTTACGTCCTCCCTCAGGAGCAGTTCCCGCCCCCAGCTCAGCCGCACGCTTCACATCTAGGGCAGCTGTGGCAATATCCTTCCCACCAATCCCTATCTTCCCTGGGACCGCTCCCTCGTCACTCCCCCTCTTCCTATTGGTCCCTCCTCCTATTTATACCTTGCTCAGCCATTCCTTCTTTGGCTGAGCATAGCTTTGTGTGACCTGTGTTACCCACGGTCGTGCCTGCCTCAGTTCCTGTCTCTTTGTCTTCTCTAGTGATCCCTTGTGTACCGTACCGGCTTGGCTGTGGACCCGCTCTGGACTTCGACCCTTGGCTTGCACCCTGACCTCCTGGACTTCTCGAACCCCTTTACCTCAGCTTGCAGATTCCGACCTACCTCCCGGCTCTGGTTCCCAGGCTCTCGGTACCAACTCTCTTCTGGAACCTCCCTTCTCGTCTGGCGAGTTTTTTACTCTATTTTATACTCCCAGACGGTTCCAGACGCCTATTTTCCACTTTCCAGGCGTGTCCCCGTAGCTGTGGGTGCAGTTGTTACCCATCTCACCTCAGTTTCGGGGTCCCTCCTTGTCCGTGGTGAGCACAGCGTAACAGTAGATTGGTCGTCGCCCCTGATTTAATTATGGGGCTACCCATAGAGTCCCAGTACACATGGGCTAATTAGCTGGGGGGCATGGGTTAATCTGTCTCTCCACGTTAGGGATTGGATACAGATAATTGTTCACCAATAGTCCGTATTCAATGTTAAGAATAGGGTTACCCAGGTATATAAACTGTGTCAACCCTACAGTTTTTAGTTGTGCTTCTGATTCCACCTGGAATGTCACCGGATTGCTGGAGAATTGCTAGCTGATACTTCTCCATCCCCCAACTCTAAGTAAGTGTTACCTTCTTGCCTGTTAATTGTAATATATTGCTGTGTTCACCTTTTTTAAGCAATAAATATATTTTATTATATCTAAGCCTCGTTCAGTTCAACCCAGATATTTGGTGTTCATTATATCTTGTCATAAGCTACCGTGACAAGCTCTATAATTAACTGGTGGCAGCGGTGGTATTGAACTGAACCTATATTACAGTGTTCTGTGGGACTCTGTCATATAGTGGGAACTCGAGAGTAATTGCGAGTTCCTGGGACTAAAGATATTGAACACACAGTAGTGCAACAGTTAACACAAGTTGTAACACCACCTCACTGCTGCGACCGAGAACCATGAGCGAGGCTGAAGGCTCATCCAACATGAGGACCCGAGCTCAGCTGAAGGACAAGTGCCGTGAATATGGACTGCCCTATGAGAACCAGGAGGTCGCAGACATGGTTGACGCAATCGGTGACTATGAAGCCCGGCTTGCAGAGCCTCAGGATACAGCTCAGCTTGCCCTTATACAGCCACCCGGAGATCAGGGAAGGAACCCAGTGCCGGGGCGGCGGAATCTCAGGGAGGGAACGAGTGCACCTCCCGGGAGCAGTGCAACAGGAGGGGTACTGGTTGCTGCGGCTACCAGTCCGTTCACCCCTGAAATGTTGGCACTGATTACTGCGTGGGGTGACAGAGGGACACCGGAGGAGCGGTTGCAGTTTATCACTATGGCAGTGAACAGACCCGCTTATTGCCCCCCTGTCCAACCCAACAACGATGAACTCAAACTGGATCAGCACAGTCTCACCAAGTTCGTGGAAGGTACTGATCAGATAGACA
>WSYH01010389.1:0-23367 GCA_036426205.1 Ascaphus truei | reverse complement strand
TTATTATTGGAAATAATAGTTTGCTTTTTTGTTTTAATTAAAAATGTATTTTGTTTTAATTTTCAGTAGGTACCACCGATTTCCAAATGCTTTGACTTTATTTCACCCTTGATCCAACCTACATGATGATTAAATCATAATTATGTTTTCTTTAAAAAGGGGTAAGAAACTTGTATGGAGTACGTGACTACACATACCATAGGAATAATACAAATCTATAGCTAAAACATATAAAAGGTTCCATCCTTGATGAACGGCCAAGTGTTGCCCCAAATAGTTATTTTTCTGCACATTTTGAATGAGCAACTTTGCTGTGTATTGCAGTCATTGTATGGGAACTTGTGGCATTTCAGCGTATATTTTCATGAAGAACATACATTTTTACATGCAACCATTAGGGGCCTTTAACTAAGGTGTCCTGGATGTCTACCGTTTATGTTTGTGTTATAATTACACACCTCAAAACATCCAGGGGGAGCATATGGAGGAATGAGAAAACAAAATACACAAACCCCCCCCCCTCACTGTTTTCTCCCCCCTTCTCCCCTGGCGCATCTCACATCAGACACACACACAGCACCGAAGCAGGCACAAACACACACCCTCCCTTAATAGCCACGCCACCTCCCTTAGTAGCCACACCCCCCGCCCCTCTGTTCCTGCATTACAAGATTTGCTGGACATTAGGCCGAGTCCATAGACGGACAGGCCGTGCTGAGGCATGCGGACGCTCCGCGCTGAGCCCCTGCATCCTCAATGAGGATGCCTTGAGAGGGGGCTCACGCGAGCGTCCGCAGGCGTGCTGACGAGATGGAGGTTTCAGCCGAGCGCCAAGCTGTTTTTCAGCGCGCTGTCGGCTGAAAACCTCCAATCACAGCACAGCAGCGTAAACGTCACGGCGCCGTGACGTCGGCGCCGTGACATTGACGTCAGTGCGTCGCGGGCGATTGGCCCAGCGACGTCACTACCCCGCCTCCAACCACCTCCCCCCGGCTCTCTTTGCGCACGCGGGCTCGTCTGCAAGTCCGTGCAATCGCGCTGACTAAAGCAGGCGAGCCTCAGCGTTAGCGCGCCTCCGCTCTCCCCACCCCTCTATGGCCCGGGCCTAAGAATGTCCATAATTTGGGAGGTAAATGACATTGGAAGCTCAAAATAGTTGCGTTGACCTACAAATCCGCAGCAGAATGTCCAGTGAAAGTTTCATTGTGCTATGTGGTGCCGTTTGTGAGATATCGATACTTTTGACATACAAACAAACGAAAAACTTAGAATTATAGTATAGATCATTGTTTTGTTTTTTTTTTGCCTTCCTCTGGTTAATATTCTGTAAATACAAATATAGGATAAGTATCAATTGTCTAAAATGAACACAGGTTAAACTAGATGGACATGTCTTTTTTCAACCTCGCCTACTATGCAATTATGTAACAATAATTAATTCGGCAAAAAAAGTGCTAAAAGAAGCATTTCTGAATCTCTCCCAGACAGTATCCAGCCACATTCCAAATAATTAGTATATGGAGTTTCTTGTTGATACCACCAAAAAGTTAAACAACTCCCTTACTCTGAGTTCACCCACAAAAATAGGCCAGTGTGTATTTATTTGTGTATATATACACATCTATTTTGTGTATCACTGTCAAGGATCCTTTGTCACGGTCCTTTTTTGTTTGCTTTTAACTCAGTGCATATCAAATGCAATACTAGTGTCATTTTGTTGCCATTTACATAGTTACATTGTAGATGAGCTTGAAAAAAGACATACATTCATAAAGTTCACCCTATGCTAAATTTAGTCGACAATTACTTTATCCTATATCCGTACTTCCTTATTGATCCAGAGGAAGGCAAACAAAAAAACCCCAGTGAAATATCATCCAATAATATCTCATGAGGGGGGAAAATACATTCCTTCCTGACTCCAATAATTGTCAATCAGATTACTCCCTGGATCAACATCCCTCCCATGTTTACTTATTTGGTATGTCCCTGTATACCTTTCCTTTCTAAAAAGATGTGCAACCTTATTTTGAACAAATCTATTGTATCTGCCATCACAGTCTCCATGGGTAATGAATTCCACATTGTACACTTACATACTTAATAGAGGGTTCTTCGTCCTTACCCTTTTAGTTTTTGTTGTCAACCACAAGATCACTGTGAGTCCCCATCTCTTTTCTTGCTAAATATAACTATTTATATAGGTCCATTAATAATCTGCCAGTTTATATAGGCCCAGAATACACAGACTATTTAAGAGTCCATACAGGGTTTTCCAATTTAACTTTAACGAGATGGGTTTCACGTTATATGGGCCTTTTTTTTTAGCAGTCCGTCAGATCCTTTCAACTCATTGCTGTGAAATCATCTGTATCGTTGCATTTCCCAAACTTCTACCATCTATAAAGTCGATATATCTACCTTTAGACGTTTATATTTTATTATAATCCAAGAACCCAAGCCCAGTAAGGCCCAGAACTTTGAACCAGTAATAGATGCTGACATTGTTGAAACGAATTCCTCCTTTAATAACAATCACCCTCAGAACAGGGCATACATTACCTGCTCATTACCGCCCTCTGCCCATGTGACCACGATCGCCCTCATGGTACTGGCTGGCTACGTGTGGGGTGATTGGATTTCTTTCAGAGCCAAGACGGAAGACAAATATGTTTTTATGGGGTTTGTGATAGGGCTGTTTATTTTCTGAAGAACATCGGCTGCTGCCTGAATTGCTGTTTTTATCTGCAATTACGTAAAAGCACTCAGCCACGCAACACCTTCCTCATATTATAAAACAACCTCTCCCAAGGTTCACGTGTCACCACCATTAGTACAGTTTAGTCCTATGAGGGACTAGCACCTTAAGCAAGTCTACCATTTGGTCATAGGATAGGCTTTTAAAAACATTCCACCTTTGCACTCAAGAGCAGGATCACGGCTTTCTTTAAACTGCTTTGCTGGTTAGTGCCCTGTTGCCCCCAATATTCGCTTTTCCATTGCTCTTGCCCCTGATCTTGTGAGGAATAAGTGCAGATGACTAGGGCAAGGTCAGAATCACCACCCTAATCTTATCTGCTTGTGTCATCCCATTGCCAAGGAGTAGGTACAAGGTGTGACGGTACGGGGTAACCAGGCTCTCAAAGGTTAAACCCGTTTTGGTTACCCCTCTGCTTCAGCATAGCCCAGAAAGGAGAATGAGGCACAGGGATGGATAGGTATCTGTAGCTGAGGGAATCCGTAGGTTAAGGGGGGTACCCCAGCTGGTGCCAAGGTGACCTAGAACCAGTGTAGGGTTTGTATGTGCCCCAACCGTACATAAGGTTGAGGGGGGACTCAGAGTCCAGGCGGAGTCCAAAAGATAGTGTATGGGGAATAAGACAGGTAGAAATAAATAGTACACCATCTTTCTTCTTCTGTCCCCTGTACCCAGAGACTCAGAAGTATATTACAAACATACCTTAATGTATTAAAGCAGGGGTGGGGAACCTTTTTTCTGCCAAGGGCCATTTGGATATTTATAACATCGTTCGCGGGCCATACAGACACAGACAGGCAGGCACACAGCAGGCATGTAGGCACACAGGACCCCGCCCACTACCTCTGGTAGTTGCTGCTGCTGGGGGGATTGTGTAGGGCGGATGCTGGGGTAAGTGCGGGTGGAACTGCTGGGGAAGTGCGGGGAATGCTGCGGGGACTGCTGCGGGGGGAGTGCGGGGGAAGTACGGTGACTGCTGGGGGATTGCTGGGGCTAGTATGGTGGCTGCTTGGAATTGTGTAGGGCTGCCGGCGCCTCACACCACCTCCTCCCGATCGGGCGTGCGGCGGCCATTTTTTAAAAAATTAGCGCGACCCCGATTATAGCAGTTGTCTTAGCAGGGTCAGACCAAATGATTTCGAGGGCCTTATACGGCCCTCGGGCCTGACGTTCCCCACCCCTGTATTAAAGTTTACTTTATTAAAGGTCATGTGTTTTTACATTCGTAACCGATGTACAAACAGGCTACCGGAGCTAACCCATAGGCGCCGGTAAGTCTGCTGGACATCAGAGTTCAAAGCAGTCAGAGGATGGCCAAAGGTGAGAATAGCATTTGGTCAGCGGGGAAAGGTGGAGTACCAGGTCCAGAGATCAATGGCAGTCGTCCGGGCTGCCACTTGCTCTGCCAGACCTGGTAGAGCCTGTCCCAGCAGGTTGCATTGAGACAGCCAGGGACGAAGTGGCAAACTTGCGCATGTCCCTTGGCTATTTCAGATTTCCCGCTGACCTGGCTTTTCTAGCCGGCTTGGCTCTGATTGGTTGCTTGGGAATTTTCCCACGCGTTGATTGGCTGCTGAGTTTTGTGAATGAGACACAGAATACTATAAAAATCTGTGAGCCAATCAGATTGCAGTTCTCCGGTAGTAAGAGCGTGGGCAAGCTTTTCAAAGTTGTTTCTGCGCAAATAGCAGAGCAAGCGGCTCCGATTTCAAGCCTGAAAAGCCTCCTGCCAGAGACTATGCACCCAAGTGCTTTTTGCACCCAAATTCTCAAAATCGAACATAGCGGACGCGGCTGGGATTTTATGCCGATTTGAGTTTCAGAGGATTTGGAGTAACTCGCAGTCAGGAGGGACCAAGTTCTCAGAAGAGAACGTACTGGTGGCATGTGGAATTTCATGGCGATTTGAGCTCCAGGGGATTCCGGGCTAAGTCCCGGTCAGAGTAAAACTCATCTACTGAGTTTCCTGCACTTTGGGTCTGGGGTTGAAAACTAGACTTTCCTAAGTAAGTGTGTCTTTTTGCCTGTATTTTGTGTATCAAAGCGAATTTATGCGAATAAACTTCAATTTAGTTCATTACCTTGTTTTGCTCAATGAATGATCCTGGTAAAAAGGTGTAAATAACCTGGTCTCCCGTGACACAATGAGAAAAAAAGTGTGTTTGCTCCGTGGTCACAGCTTGGACGAAACGCGTCAGAGTGGTTCGTGCTGATGTTCTTTACTAGTTGCTAATAAAGTTTTTTATTCAACCATGCGTTGGCTGTTGGAGATGCTGTGACCACGGAGCAAACACACTTTTTTTCTCAATGCGATGTCACTTCCGGTTGGAGCACGCCGATACCAGAAGCAGCGTGGACACGGGCTGCCAGAGATTCATACCGGTGTCAAACAGGAACGGCTTTTTCGTGAGTACAGACCGGCGGATTACCTCCACGCGGTACACAGGGGAGAGGTGAGGCGTCAGGTGATCGGGCCGTGATTTACTTAGGGGCGCCCCTCGGGAGGTGTCCCTTTGTACTTCTATCCGGTATACACCATTGCCCAACACCCTGAGTGAGTACCGGAGGTTTATTATACTATTAGTTATCATTATTACTGGTGTCTGTCTTCAATCAAGTGGAAAAGTTATACTCCGTGCCCAGGTAGTAGCCTTGGTTATTCTAGGGATTTACCCTATTTTTTTTCTCCCGTGACACAAGGTGAGAAACTCAATGATGCGGCCAGTGACCCTGGAGCCGATTCAGGAAGATAACGGCCAGTGCAGATAACCAGGCAGCAATAACGATGTTATCAACATTTTACAATAATTACTGAGCTGATAGTGAATATTTCCATCCTTTGACAGCCCTGTCCCAGTTAGCAAAGTATACCGGAGGTCTTATTATAAATTTCTTTATCACAAGTGAACGTAATATAAGACAGGTGTTAACAAATATTCCCAGTGTTATCACTTCAATGTTGAAAACGAACACCAGTAAAAATTATATATGGCCCTTACAAGTTACAAGTACAGAGTGCATGTCAAAGTGACATACTTTCTATAATTAAAAATCAATAAACTATATCTTGGCCATCAAACAGCCTGATTCACACATTCTTTAATATCTTTAACTTACTTTTCTAAAGAAAGTATATACGTTCCCCCCCCCCCCCGGTGAATGTAAGGAGTTAACCTGCTAAGCATACCACAGTGTTAAGTGTATTGATGGACATACTCTCCGGCCAATGGCTGAGAGCAGAAGAAATAAGCCCATTGGATCCTAAAGAGGAAACATCATTGAATCAGCAGTGTGGAAATACACAGGCAGAGAGGAGTGAGTAGAGGGAGACCCATATCAGAGATAGAGGACCTGTCCTGAGGAGTCCGGTTGACAACACAGTGAAATTGCAGAGCCTAAAAGACCAACAAAAGAAGAAAGAGAACCTGTGCAAGCTGTGGTTCAAAGTTGTGAGTCATAAAGGCGGAAAGCAGCAGGGAGATCGCAAACATCAGTATCCTTTCTAAGGCCAGTAATATAGTGGGCGCGCGCGCCTGTGCGAACGCTCGTGCACATGACGCACACTTTTTGTGTGTACGATCTGTGCTGCTGTGAACGACGCGCTTGGAAGGGTACTGTGTGTGCGCGCATGTTTGTGTGTGTGACTGGGTAACTGTGTCACTTTGAAGTTGTCTGTGTGTCACTGGGAAAGCTGTGTGTGTATATTATATAATATTTTAAACATAAAAAAAAAAAAGACGTGAGAATAATTTATTAACATTGTGCAATATTTGATTTTAAAAATATATATACACACACACACACACACTGCAGACTGAGTGGTAGCGGCGCGAATACATACTTTTCTGAGTCCTCCCCCCGATTGGCCAGCTCCACGCTCACTGCCGTGCGTGCGCGGCCCTAGCATAGAATGGTTGGCACGGCGCAGCAAGTGCGCCCTCTATATTACGGGCCAAAGTGCCATGGGTACGATACCCAGTGTAAAGTAACAGGCCTGCAACCATTTCAACTATATAACACTACACAAGCTCCAACGCTGTTCAGGCTCCAACAGTGGCACTTTTAGTTAGCACACGGGGCACCGGTACTGAATAAGTGACTCTGTGGGACATTTACGCAGCTAAGTTAGTTATTATACTGTATGTATATTGCCTTAAGTCTGTGGTCTACTGACATTGAAGGCCACTGCATACGAGTCCTGTGTTTCCTACCTATAAAGTACTATTATTTATAAGCTGCGTGTCCCGCTGCGTTGCCGGACCCACGCCTGATTCTTTGCAGGTTGAATACTCTCTCAGGTACAGGGAAGATGGACTCAGGCCCCTGCCCCAGTATATACATATTAATACATATAGGGAAATAAATAGAGTTACATATACATAACAATTCAATAGAAATCATTTCTACTCCACCTCCTCTCCCTTTGGGGGAAGACAGAATTAAACAAAAAGTGTGGGTGGAGGTGCGGCAACAGCCCATTCATTTTATATACTATCAAAAACCTTCCAACTACTGTTAAATACCAGATTCGTTCCTTATAGTAAATTCATTTTTTGCCAGATTCCCCTCATTGATGAAACTGATACTCATTCGGAGTATTTAAATGGTGCCATGACTTCCTTAAAGATCACTGGAGAGAGGATGTTCAGATATGGTTTCCACTTTGGGTATCTCAAAACATCCAGGGGGAGCATATGGAAGAATGAGAAAACAAAATACACAAATATAAGTGCAGACGTAATGCAGTGGATGGAATAATTAAGCGTGTCTTGGCTCATATAGTTGTTCTACTCACAGGACTAAAGAGTATATAAATGCAGTTGGCAAATTGGGTTGCCACCCTTGAAGGTAGCTAAGCACCGGACCCCCTATCGATTCTCCGTCAGCAAATACCGCATGTATAGAGAGAGAAAACTACATAGTGCGATCAATATGTAAACTTTATATAAAAAAATACGGGTAAAAAATGCGCACTTACAATGTGCTAATAGAATAAAAGCATATATCACACAGTGTGAATTGGAGGTGTCCTGAACAGCTCACCGCCTCCCTTAGGTCATCTGGCTGGCTTCCACGGCTCTGTATCCCGGATCGGAGCATCCCTCTGTGCGCCCGTCTGATCGTGTGACGTCACGGCTGCAGGGTTGGTTCACTACGGGTCGCCTCCAAGCCCAAAATTGGTCTACTGGTCTACTCAACGCGTTTCGCCCAGCTACCAGGAACTGTTCTCGGCTTCGTCAGGAGTATAATAGACCAGTAGACCAATTTTGGGCTTGGAGGCGACCCGTAGTGAACCAACCCTGCAGCCGTGACGTCACACGATCAGACGGGCGCACAGAGGGAAGCTCCGATCCGGGATACAGAGCCGTGGAAGCCAGCCAGATGACCTAAGGGAGGCGGTGAGCTGTTCGGGACACCTCCAATTCACACTGTGTGATATATGCTTTTATTCTATTAGCACATTGTAAGTGCGCATTTTTTACCCGTATTTTTTTATATAAAGTTTACATATTGATCGCACTATGTAGTTTTCTCTCTCTCTATACATACGGTATTTGCTGACGGAGAATCGATAGGGGGTCCGGTGCTTAGCTACCTTCAAGGGTGGCAACCCAATTTGCCAACTGCATTTATATACTCTTTAGTCCTGTGAGTAGAACAACTATATGAGCCAAGACACAGCTTAATTATTCCATCCACTGCATTACGTCTGCACTTATATTTGTGTATTTTGTTTTCTCATTCCTCCATATGCTCCCCCTGGATGTTTTGAGATACTCCTAAACCTTGGAACCCGTGAAACAGGTCCCACCAGTGAGGTTTGAGCTGGGGGTTTGGTTAATATATTCATTTTCATCATTTTTATTTATATTATTAATTTCACTTTTTATTAAGCTGTTCGCGCCTCTTGTTCACCTGTTTACACTTCCACTTTGGGTATACATTTCCCAGCTCTATAGGTATATCAGAAAGTGTTTCAAACGTTTCAGTAATCACGATATGAAAAATAAAGGATTCTACTTGGTTGCTACTTGGTAAACGGCTTTAGCCAATTTACCAATATTAACTTACGAGCAAACAACATGATCATCCCCGCCAACCTGGGTAGGCCATTAGAGAGTCCTTCAATCCTCCAGGTTCCCGAACAACATCTCCTTGTAGTCCAAGGGCAGCCATAGATGGTGCAACCTATTCAAGTAATGTAGTGTTTTGTTCCAGAACCTCCTGATCTTTCCACAATACCATAAACAATGGACAATTGTGGCATATCTGCAGCCACACTTCACACCGACTGCCCCAGTTTTGGTTATACATTTATTTAGTTGTCTAGGCACAATTTAACAGTTTAAATTGCCACTCACGCAAATTAGCATCCAGTGTGGTCATGTGGACCTCTTTGTACCCAGGAACAGGATCTCTAGATCAGGAAGGTAAGGAAAATCTTTTTGCCATTTATTGAATAAAGGAATCCATTGTTTGTAGGATTACCACCACTCCGGGTTTGACCCGAAGACTAAGGCCATGTATGTCCGGGTTTACCTGTGAAATCATCGGCTCACAGTGGCATCTCCCCCTGCCGGGTCCCCTCAACATGGCTCCGCGACGTCAAACGGTGTCGCATTGTCATGACAATGGGACATTACGTGACATCATAAGGCGTCCCGTTGTCATGGCAGCTTGACACTGCAATGTCACGTGACATTACATTGTCATGGCAACGCCATTTGAGATCCTGGAGCCATGTTGACTGGACCTGGCAGAAGGAGATGCTGTCACCGCCGGAGAAGGTAAGAGAAGTAAATATATAAATAAAATACATTTAAAAAATTAAATTTAATTGCAAAAAGTTTCCGGTTTAGCTTTTAATAGAAGGTGCCAACCCGGAATATTTTCTAATGACCGTACACCTGCTGTACAGACCAAAGTTTCTGAATGTCTCTCTGCGATATCATTCTGGATGGCCCTCCACCGACTTAAAATGGCAAAAACAGAGCTCCCCATACTTCCTCCCAAAACTGGCCCCACTACCTCCTTCCTCATTACCATTGGAAGTTCAGTCATACACCCGGTAGCGCAAGCACGATGCCTAGGGGTCACACTCGACTCCTCTCTCACTTTCAAAATGTATCTAAAACTTGTCGCTTTTTCCTCTGCAATATCACAAAGATACGCCCTTTCCTCTGTTACTCGACTGCTAAAACTCTTGACCCAGGCCCTCATTCTCTCCCGCCTCGATTACTGTAACCTTATGCTGTCCGGCCTTCCTGCCTCTCACCTGTCTCCTCTACAATCTATCCTAAACGCTTCTTCCAGAATCACTACTCGTTCCTATATCTGTGTCCGCGCCTCCCCTGCTGCAATCCCTCTCCTGGATTCCTATCAAATCCCGTATCACACATTCAATTCTCCTCCTCACTTTTAAAGCTTTACACTCTTCTGCTCCTCCTTACATCTCAACCCTAATTTCTCGCTATGCACCATCCACTCTTGTTTTCCGCTCAAGGATGCCTTCTCTCTACCCCCTTTGTATCTAAAGCCCTCTCCCGCCTTAAACCTCTCATATCGACTGCCCCACACCTCTGGAATGTCCTTACCCTCAATATCCGACTAGCACCCTCTCTATCCACCTTTAAGACCCACTTTAAAACACACCTGCTTAACGAAGCATATGAGTAGCTCCATGGCTGTTACTATACACCTGATACATAAAGCTTGGCCCTTTGCAGTTTGCACTTACCAGTATGTCCTCCTACTGTATCTGTATGTTCCTCCTACCAATTAGATTGTAAGCTCTTCAGAGCAGGGACTCATTTTCCTAAATGTTACTTTAATGTCTGAAGAACTTTTTCCCATGATCTGTTATTTGTTAGTTATAGGATTGTCACGTGTATTACTACTATGAAGCATTATGTACTGTACATTAATGGCGCTATATAAAGACATACAAATTTCCTTTAAAAGGGTATATTAGAGCTTTGAAGTAAAGTCCAACTGCAAAGAGCCGATAAATTGAACTCCAAAGGATTACTCTGTAGCATCTGTAGGAAGTCTTTGAGTAGCAATATATAATATCCGATTTGGAGAAAAGAAAGTTGGTCAAATGTAGGATTAATCTGACTATTATGAAACAGTCCCCAGCAGTGTGAATACCCCTCTGGATCCAGATGTCAAAGACTGATGCTTCATTTCCTGCCGTAAAATCAAGGTTAGTCAAATCAATCTGAGTATTAACCCTCAGCGGTGCCACAGGAGTGAGCTTCTTCTTTAGGGTCCCACCTACAATCGGGTCAACCGCACGGATCCTCCACAACATTCCAGCCATCGCCCTCTAATCGTGGGATCAGCAGCGCAGCCAAATGGACGCAACCAGTGACGTCTGTAGAAGCCACTCTCTCCGAGACAGCCGAAGGTACAAGTGGTAGCAGATGATGAAGTTCGGTGTATAATAAATTGATTAAACTGCCACTTCTCCCTCAATGATAAGTGCGCCACAATGTTAGGCAGGGCCTCAGCCTCTCTCCACTATATCATCCTGGATGGCCCTCCACTTACTCAAATTTAATATAAAAGAGGGAGCTCCTCATACTTCCTCCTAAGCCAGGCCCTACTGCCCCCTTCTACAGTACAGTTAGAAGCACTATCATACACCCAACATCACAAGCACGCTGCCTAGGCGTCGCATTTGACTCCTCCCTCACATTCACAATGTAGCAAATACCTAACGTTTTTACCCCCGTAAAATTTCCTCGCTCTACTGCTAAAGCTCTAATGCAGGCCCTCATTCTCTGACATCTCAAATATTGTAACCTTCTACTGCCTGGCCTTCCTGCATCTCACTCGTCTCCCCTACAATCTATCCAAAATGCTGCTGCTGCTCTCTCCTAAATCTATCTCCGCATCTCTCCTGCTGTAATCCCTATCCTGGCTTCCTATTAAACTCTGTATCACTTACAAAATTCTCCTCACTTTTAAAGCTATACATTCTTCTGCCCCTCCTTACATCTGAGCCGTAATTTATCGCTACAGTATACACCTGCCTTCTGCTCAAGGATGTTTTCTGTCTACCCCCTCCTCTATGTAAAGCCCTCTTCCGTCTAAAACCGCTCGCTCACTGCCTCACACCTCTGGAATGTCCTGCCCCTCAATATCCGATTGGCATCCTCTTCACCTTTAGGACCCTTCTTAAAACACACCTCTTTAACAAAGCATATGGGTAGCTCCGCTGGCTGATACTCTACATCTCAGATGCACTGACCTTGACCCCTTGCAGACACCCTTACCATAACACCCTCCTCTGTCTAAAGTTCTCCCTAATATGACATGTATTACTGCTGTGAAGCGCTATATAAATAAAGAGATATACATACAGTGAATCAACCAGTGACTTCCAGGTAGAGGGGCCAGAGTGACTATAGACACCTGAAATAAGAGCCTCTGATCTGGGCTACCCACCTAGATTAATTCCTTGCCTTTTTGGGCCAGATCAATTTAAGATGGCTGCAGGTTGTGCAATGCCCATACGGAGCTTTAGCTAGCAGTGGCCATCTTTGAAGATCACACCCGAAAAGTCCCGTTACATGTTTAAGGGTTCAGTCCCTCTTACGAACCAAGTGTACTAATGATAGTGACATGTTTAAGGGGTTATATCTGGAGAATTTATGAAATTTAAAACCTTAAAGTATTAATAAATCATTTTTCGTTGGTTTGTAACCGAGACTTGGGAGGGGTTTGATTTTCTCCCTTTTGCCTGATGTCGCCATGTGTTTAGCAACAGTTTGCAAAGACAGTCTCATTCTCTTCCCCCTCCCCTCATCTTTACAGATTCTCCGATAAGAATAGCGTGGGCCAAGGGCAAAGAAAATGCCCGCGAGATGCATTGGTCTTCTGCCTTTATCTGCAGTGGGTTAGAGGCCCTCATCCGATTGGGGGAAATATAGCAGAGGTCAAAAATGCAGAAATCAGGGCCTGAACACTAAACCACCTTAGAGAATCACAGTTTAAAATATCGAAGAAAATAATGTTTTTGTTTTAATCGCCAAAGCAGAGAATGACAGGGGCATTTCAGTGAAAAATGCAGAAAACATGGAAGCATTGTACAAATAAACACATTTCAGGGGTTTTCTACGTGGGAGCTTTAAAATGGCACTGTTCAAAATATACTTTTCTCTACAGACATTGCCTTTATTTTTTTTTATTCCAAAACTTCCCCAAAAACCCCTGTCCGTGGTTTCTCAATGTCCATTTTTTTTTTTTAGGATGCATTAAAAAAAAAAAAAAAAAAAAAAAAAAAAAAAGGAGAGCATTGTGAATGGATCTATACCTCAGCCCAAATTCCAGCAACATTCGAATCGCTAGTGTTCCTGCCTCAATTAGGCCTGATGCCTTAAACAAGTCCAATAAAACCAGCGCAGATTATATAGTGTGTGTGGGATCTCATTGTGAAAAATAAACATCTGTTACAAATCAAATGCAGTGTGTGTGTGTGTGTGTGTGTGTGTGAGTAAATAAATGCAGTTGGCAAATTGGGTTGCCACCCTTGAAGGTAGCTAAGCACCGGACCCCCTATCGATTCTCCGTCAGCAAATACCGCATGTATAGAGAGAGAGAAAACTACATAGTGCGATCAATATGTAAACTTTATAAAAAAAAAAAATTACGGGTAAAAAATGCGCACTTACAATGTGCTAATAGAATAAAAGCATATATCACACAGTGTGAATTGGAGGTGTCCCGAACAGCTCACCGCCTCCCTTAGGTCATCTGGCTGGCTTCCACGGCTCTGTATCCCGGATCGGAGCTTCCCTCTGTGCGCCCGTCTGATCGTGTGACGTCACGGCTGCAGGGTTAGTTCACTACGGGTCGCCTCCAAGCCCAAAATTGGTCTACTGGTCTACTCAACGCGTTTCGCCCAGCTACCAGGAACAGTTCTCGGCTTCGTCAGGAGTATCCTTAGCACATTGTAAGTGCGCAATTTTTACCCGTAATTTTTTTTTTTTTATAAAGTTTACATATTGATCGCACTATGTAGTTTTCTCTCTCTCTATACATGCGGTATTTGCTGACGGAGAATCGATAGGGGGTCCGGTGCTTAGCTACCTTCAAGGGTGGCAACCCAATTTGCCAACTGCATTTATTTACTCCTTAGTCCTGTGAGTAGAACAACTATATGAGCCAAGACACTGCATAACTATTCCACCCACTGCATTACGTCTGCACTTATATTTGTGTATTTTGTTTTCTCATTCCTCCATATGCTCCCCCTGGATGTACCTTCAAGGGTGGCAACCCAATTTGCCAACTGCATTTATTTACTCGGGGTAGTCACTGGCTGCACTGCCACCCACAGGAGATGCTGCAGGAGTGGAAGCGCTTCAGGCAGACCTGCAGCGGCTGGGTGGTGGCAAACGCTATCAAGTGGAATCCCAGCAGGAAGCGGCGTGCTGTGAAAGTAGGGCTGCAGGGAGGAGGAGGAGAGGACACCCGCATGCACAGGGAGCTGGAAGACGTCCAGGGGGAGCAGGTCAGCCAGGCTTCTCGTTTAATATCTCTGTCACTGTTTGACCACGCCAAATTTATTCTTTCCACGCTCTTCACTGACACGCTTCGGTGCCATTTACCACGTAGCCAGGAATGCCTCAGACACTAGAATGTAAATTTAGACTGGATGGGGACACGGGATTTAAAACCAGTTTAATATAACCCTATCAACGTCACTTAATTACACTCTGTACGGAGATGCGACATTAGATTTTGAGCTTGCAAAAAAGTCATTGCCTATATTATTTTGCAATCTATCATCTTTGAAATATACAATTATTTTTTTTAGGCATTTGACATATATAATATATATATTAATATATATATTAACATACTACAGTGGTTGACAATCACCATAAAAATCTATCGCCACATAAAAAAATCACTAGCCACCTAGGTACCAAAAGTGTGCGCTTGGCAATATTTACTCGGCCCGGAGGGGTTAAATCCACTCGCCAGGGCGAGGCCAAAGTATAGGTTGTCGAACAACTGACATATATATATAATATACATAGATAATATTATATATATATATAATATATATAGATATATATATATATATATATATATATATATTAATATTATATATATATATATATATTTATATATATATATATATATATATATATATATATATTTTTTTAACACATTTGCAACAGACTTTGGTAAATTGTACTACCCTTCATGTCCAGGAAATAAAGATTCAGAGTGCCAAATCTGTGAATAGCAGGTAGCTTTTAGTCTTGCAGATATTGTGTGACATTGTTCTCCAAGAGAACACCAATAATTGAAGTTACAGTAGATAAGTTCCATAAGATTAACTGGTAAAGAATTGGTACAAATTATCACATAAATACCATATTTCACACCAGGAAGAACAATGACACCCACTAGAGTTGTACGTCTGCATTATTACTGGGGCTTAACACATGCCTCCTCCCTCAATAGTAACAAAACACATAACAGAAAGCAGTGAACATCCATAATATCCCTCCAAGGCCATGTACACTTATGTTGCGCATCTGCGTATTAGTAGTTTGTATTGTTGCTGGGTAAATATGCATAATAAAGTGATGTGCTATAGGTCTGTGCTTTTTAAATGGTCTTCGCTGAAAGGGAAAAACGACCGTTTAAAGATCAGTAGGATTTTGTATGGTCTGAATTCAAATTTCAGCTTCTGTGTTGTCACCTCATAGTATATTGGGGAAATGACGGAATGTGCATTGTTCTAAGATCTTCAGTGCTAGAGGGTTAGTTACAAGAGCACATCACGTTCGTCAAGTAATGGTCAAAGAATCCAATGATGTCATATTTCCTGTCCCCCATAAAATAGTGTCATCTCAATTTTTAGGGAATCTACTGGAGATGAGCTGTGTGGTTCACATCACAAAGTACTGACAGGCTGACTATTTTTTTTGTTTTTTTTTAAAATCTGCTGGTCAGTGCTGAAGGTGTAAATAAATAATGGTAAACTGAAGATGTGAGGTGGTAATGTAATTTGATAGAAATCCCTAGTTTCTTTGAATCTTTCAATCATTTAATCAGCGGTGCACTTAACTCTTTCAACCACAAGAAGTGTTGGTGAGGGGCTAGGCCCAAACAAAGACATCTTGCCTTTGTGCATGGGCAACTAAAAGCTGCCACACCTGGTACAGTAAGTCCATGTTTGCCTTTGTGTGTTGATCTGGTATCTGCAAATGTCATGTTTGCGGCAAATGTGCTGCTAGGTATAGAAAAATAGGCAGATGATCAAAGGTAGGGCCAGAGTATAAATAGGCAGCATTGTATCATACAAAAGACTGTTTCAGGCACAATAAATATTGTACAGTAGTGTATAATATTAATGCCATCTGCAATGGTGGCATCTTGACCATTAACGATCTGTTTGTACCGGTGCTTAACAGCTCGTACAGTACATCTGTACCTGGTAATGATACCTCACAACTACATTTCCAGGATTAATTGCAAGTCTTTCAGTATCCGGAAACTTCTGAAGCGGAGGGAGGGGTGTAGGGGTTAACTGGAACCAGCAGTAAAGTTAAAAAGGTCTATGATTAGAGTTAAACGTTGTGCGTTGATGATGGGAGAGAATGGGGAACAGAATTATTGTATCTTGTCCTATTTTTACCATGGTGATATGTTTGTCATATACATAAATTAAATGTCTGCAGAGAAGCAGGACAGGCAGGCTTTCTAACAAGGGGGATTAGAGGGCAGCAGACCTAAAGGATTCTAGATTAGCCTGAAAAAACATTAAGCTATTGTTCTTTGTATCGCTGTGAATATCTGGGGTTCCGGCCATGTATATGTCGGGGACGTAGCTGTAGTGTTTTCTGTCTATGAGTTACAGCACATTCAGTGTCTCTGTTAGTCTCTGTTCTGACTAGTCTTACAATTCCAGCCTAGGACGATTTTCAAATATCGTTGTGGGGTTGAGAAATAGCAAATCCTCAGAAAATAGTATGTTTGTAACCCAGGCTATAGTTCTTTGGGTTTGGGACGCCATGATTCATAATAAGTAATGTCCCGGACAGTCTGTCCAGGGAGAGTGGACAGGAGGACGATCAAGCAATGAAATCATTCTCCAGAGTTGGATTCATTGTCGGATTTTTAGCAAAACAATAAACATACACAAATATGCTACAGGAGTATCTGTGTCGACATGGCTGTAAACACAGGAATATTAATTCTTATTGGAAAGCCCCGCGACAGAGCTCATTCACCATACTAAATCAATTCTAGTATAAAATACGTTCAAGAGTGTTGTTATTTTAGAAGCAACCATTTATTTTCCCCATCTCTGGTCTGGAGTCTAATGATGACAATACAGAAGGGGTACAAATTAGAAGAACACCCCTTTGGATAACACGCATTATCTTGTGGGTGGCCATGGCTTATGGTACATTTCTGTTTTCCAAATTTCCTTGCTTAGGGTTTGTTCTTAGATTGTAAAAAATAGTTTAAGGATGAAGAAAAGTGAGCATAGTGTTAACTCCTTGCCACATGTCTAATGGTCGAGGCTTCTAAAAAAAAAACACACTGTATGTATTTAGTGCATGTGTTGTCGATAGATAGATAATGCTTGTTAGTGGAAAAATAAAATCCGGTCACCAGGCGTCCTTCGCGATAGGGAGACCATATGAATTGGACTCGTAGTTATATGTAAACACTTTACTGTATGACAACACACACAATTGATCAGTTTTTAATAAGTGGAACATAAGATCATTTAAAAAACATTATCCGTGGCGTGTTTTTTTTTTGTTTTGGTTTTTTCGTTTGTGTGCAGTTTAAAAAAAAATGTTTTAAACGACGGGCTGGGTAAGGAACTCCACCCTGTGAAGGACTCCCATTTTCTTACCAATTGTTGCCCCCAGTTCAGGGATATATTCAACATTGTTTGGGGACTTAAGATAACCACCAACAGGTTTGGCCTCTGTTGGTCACTTGTGTGAATGCGTTCAGATGCAGAGGAAGCGCTTGGTGGGCGGTTGGGAGAGGAATAGCGATCTAACGTAATCATAGAATTTCTTAGAACTTGAGGGTCTCTTAGTGTTTGACCGATGCAGTCCTATACTACGGAGCAACTTACCAAAAGAAGGGCTGAGTCAAACAAGAGGATTGCCTGCTTTAAAAATACACTTGTTTTGCTTAAAAGTTCCTTTAGAAGACATTGCCTGCCTCCACCTCTCGTCAGGTTAATGGATATGGAATAGAAGGCGCTACTGATCAAGACTTTCAGCATGTAGTCTTCCTGAGAAGTCCTACATCCCTGAGTGCACAGAGCTCTGAATGTGGCACCTTTGGCTTTAGGGGGAAAAAAAAGATGCTCTCGTCGGGAATACCTAAGAACACTGGCAGATTAAATTCTGATGGAAGAGGTCAAACATAAACCAAGGTAAGATGCCCTGCAATACAGTTGGCTGAGTGCACAACTCCTAAATGCTATTGGGTACTTCACAGCAATACAGTTGCTTGTTTCTACAGTAGCAACAATGGAAATTAAGAGCTAACCACATTCTCCAACTATTTTGCTAGTGTTTCTAAAATATTAAGGCAGATTGGCAGAATAATGCCTACTAAAGAGAGCACTTTTGTTCCATTTTTTTAAGTGCCTGCTAGCAAGAACAATAATGGTGCAGAATTAAGAAATTAGGTTAGAAACTTGTTTTCAGTTGTTCCATGGTCGGTGTCCATTTGCTTTGTGTGCTACTGATGATGTCTGTCCGTTCTCTCTGACCCAACTTGATGTTTCTTCTCAACACAACGTAATAGGGAGCAAGGCAGTATGTCTAGCGGCATCATCGTTGTGACATTCTCATTCACTGCAGACCCCAATAACGAAAATGACTCCTCACTGCCACAAACCCTATATACAGTACATTGAAAGTTGTAAAAATTACAAGATTTTTCTATTGCACACAGTATCAATGACCTATGCGTTTTGTTTTTGTAGTTTTCTGTCTTGACCAGTTAGCTATTAGCTGAGAGAGCGGGTATATCTGATGAATCGTCCAGAACCAGAGACCCATCAAAACAATCTGAAAACCTAAAGCAGTGGCTATTCGTCTCTTCTAAAGCAGAGGCCAACTTACGTACAAGATGAATCTCGAGTCATATGACATCGTGTGTGAGGCATTTTTGTATTCTGTGCTGCACTGTTTTACTGTGCTGCACAGCTTTCCTACGCTGCTGGAAAAGATGGCAACACTGCCAGAAGAGAAATGACGGATCTGAGAAAAGCAACACTGGACACTCTGTTATATCACAATGATATCACAAAGGGATCCTTCTGTTCTCCTGGCAATGTCTGCATTCAGAAAACCTGATCTGTCATTAGCATACTGATGTTTGATGATCGTGCTTGAGAAGTTACATGTTTGTCTGATTTCTGAAAGTGTAACATGCTATCATTGCTAGTGTGTGTGTACACATGCCAAGTGCAGTGTGATGTATTATATTTAAAGGCCTTTCTTTCTCTTTATATGTGGATGTTTTACCAAGCGGTCATTGTTAGCTGAATAACTCTTAATAATGGTTGTTTAATTTTTCTTTGCCCAGGTACACGGGGACAGAAATAATGAACTGCTTTGGGAGGTTGCCGCATCCAGGAATGATGACTTTGAATGTTGAACTTTACCACTGAGCCACAAGATGGCAATACTGATTTTAGAAGCTGTTTTCTTTCTCCTCTTGAAGGTGCCAGTCCCATTTAGCTCACAAAAAAAAGTTTGTTTTTACCTTACCATGCTATTGAATGTCTCTAAAAAGGAAGGTATTATGGAAATAATAGTTTGCCTTTTTTGTTTTAATTAAAAATGTATTTGTTTTAATTTCAGTAGGTACCAACGATTTCCAAATGCTTTGACTTTATGTTCAACCTTGATCCAACCTACATGATGATATATATTGTTTCTTTAAAAAGGTGTAGGAAACTTGTATGGAGTACGTGACTACACATACCATAGGATTAATACAAATCTATAGCTAAAACATAAATGTTCATCCTTTATGAACGGCCAGTGTTTGCCCCAAAAGTTATTTTTATGCACATTTTGGAATGAGCCGAACTTTGCTGTTGTATTGCAGTCATTGTATGGGAAAGTGTGGCATTTCAAGGTTATTTTTAATGAAGAAATACATTTTTACATGAAACCATTAGGGGCCTTTAACTAAGGTGTCCTGGAGTCTACCGTTATGTTTGTGTTATAATTACACACCTCAAACATCCGGGGGAGCATATGGAGGAATGAGAAAACAAAAATACACAAATATAAGTGCAGACGTAATGCACGTGGGTGGAATAGTTATGCAGTGTCTTGGCTCATATGTTTTCTACTCACAGGACTAAGGAGTAAATAAATGCCGTTGGCAAATTGGGTTGCCACCCTTGAAGGTAGCTAAGCACGGACCCCCTATCGATTCTCCGTCAGCAAATACCGCATGTATAGAGAGAGAGAAAACTAACATAGTGGATCAATTGTAAACTTATAAAACAAAAAAATACGGGTAAAAAATGCGCCACTTACAATGTGCTAATAGAATAAAAGCATATATCACACAGTGTGAATTGGAGGGTGTACCGAACAGTCACCGCCTCCCTTAGGTCATCTGGCTGGCTCCACGGCTCTGTATCCCGGATGGAGCTTCCCTCTGTGCGCCTCTTCCCTCTGATCGTGTGGACGTCACGGTGCAGGGTTAGTTCATACGGGTCGCCTCCAAGCCAAAATGGTCTATGGCTACTAAAAGCGTTTCGCCCAGCGACAGGAACAGGTCCTCGGCTTCGTCAGGAGTATCCTTAGCCATTGTAAGTGCGCATTTTTACCCGTAATTTTTTTTTTTTTATAAAGTTTACATATTGATCGCACATGTAGTTTTCTCTCTCTCTATACATGCGGTATTTGCTGACGGAGAATCGATAGGGGGTTCGGTGCTTAGCCCTTCAAGGGTGGCAACCCAATTTGCCAACTGCATTATTTACTCCTTAGTCCTGTGAGTAGAACAACTATAGAGCAAGACACTGCCATAACTATTCACCCACTGCATTACGTCTGCACTTATATTTGTGTATTTTGTTTTCTCACTCCATATGCTCCCCCTGGAGTACCTTCAAGGGTGGCAACCCAATTTGCCAACTGCATTATTTACTCCTTAGTCCCTGTGAGTAGAAACAACTATATGAGCCAAGACACTGCAAAACTATTCCACCCATGCATTACGTCTGCACTTATATTTGGTTTTGTGTATTTTGTTTTCTCATTCCTCCATATGCTCCCCCTGGATGTTTTGAGATACTCCTAAACCTTGGAACCCGTGAAACAGGTCCCACCAGTGAGGTTTGAGCAGGGGGTTTGGTTAATACATTCATTTTCATCATTTTTATTAATATTATTAATTTCACTTTTTATTAAGCTGTTCGCGCCTTTTGTTCACCTGTTTACACAACTACTGGCCATAATTACACACCTCCCCACCTTTTCAGGGGATTGAGATGGGAAAGAAATGTGTGTAGGTAAACTTTGACCTGCTCAACAGTGGCCGTCACAATAAGGGAAGGGCTAAATCCCTTGAAATCCCTTCAGTTTCTCAGGTTACCATGTTTACAGTCCAACTTGAAAACTTATTTAAATATACAGCTGTGAATCTGGTGTAAGAAAAGGCATCAATCAACCAGCTTAAACAGCCTAAACCGATCACTACTATTGGATCTTTTTAATGCTAGAGGGGTGTACACCACCAACATGTAGAATACGAGATAACAAGGAATGGATAAGATATTTATAACCATAGGAGAATCAGGGACAGACGAGGCTCTGCATCCCAATAAAGGAGACCAACAGATCTAAATTGGAAATGGAACTGGGACAACTCACTGGTGCAATATTCCTAGATTTTTGCAAAGGCCTTTTGATACTGTTGATCATGTTATCCTGCTTAACAAACTCCAGAGCTCTGGAATAGGGAAGCTTGCTTTAAACTGGTTTCATTCCTACCTATCAGGTAGATCCCAACATGTGTCTATCTCGGGCTTTAACTCAACCCTTGGATATCACCTGTGGTTTTCCACAAGGCTCTGTTTTGGGGCCCCTACTCTTCTCAGTGTTGATCAATGATCTTCCTACAGCTTGTAAGGGAGCTTCAATACACATGTATTAAGATGACACAATCTTATACGCACACAGCCCTAGCCTCTCCGACCTTGAACACATACTTCAATCTGACTTTTTGAGACTTGAAAATTGGATTTCCCAAATCAAACTGTTTTTAAACACTGACAAGACTGTAACAATGGTATTTGAGACCAAAGCTACATTTTCAAAGCCTTCAACGACTGAGCTACAGATCAGAACCAACTTTAATACCACCCTAAGTCTGGTTACTAGTTTAAATACTTGGGTGTATGGTTTGAATCCCATTTAACATTTGGGTTGCACATTGATACCCTGACATCTAAAACCTTTGCCAAACTAGGTGTACTTACAGGAACTCATCCTCCCTAAGTCTGCTGGTCAGAAAGCATATTGCACAGCAAATACTAATACCAATTATTGACTATGGGGACATTAGTATACGGCTCAACACCTCAAACCCACCTTAGCAAACTTTATACCCTCCTACAATTCAATATGCCGTTTTGTTCTCCAATGCAACTATAACACACATCACTGCAAAATGCTCAAAGAACTAGATTGGTCATCACTTGAGTCTAGGCGCAAAGTTCATCTCTTCTGTCTTGCCTTCAAATACTTTCTGGGCAAGCTACCCATCTACCTGAACAAGCTCCTCACCCCTTCCACATGCAGCACTTATCTGAGATCTGACTCCAAAAGACTGTTCATGGTCCTAAGATTCAGCAAAGTATCCGGCCGCTCCTCCTCTTACCGTGCACCCACCCCACAACCGGAACAATCTGCCGGAGACTCTCACAGCCGCCACCAGTCTAAGTTCTTTAAAAAATAAAACTGTCTCACATTTTAATCTGGTCTGTAACTGTTACATACACCTATATTATATATTATCTTTAACTGTGCATGCAATGTCTTGTATATAATGTGTACCCTGTTCACTTATGTAACTGTACTTGTAACCATGTGTTATCGCAACTCTATGCCCAGGACATACTTGAAAACGAGAGGTAACTCTCAATGTATTACTTCCTGGTAAAACATTTTATAAATAAATTGGTGGATGATATTCTATTATAGGGGTTATCAAACTTCTCCGTATCTCGGGCCACTTCAGTGCTATTAATTATTTGTAGGATGATCATACTTTATTTTGTTTTGCAATATATTTATATTTCAAAAACTGTAATCCGCTTTAAGGAAAGCTGGCCTAATGCAGGGGTGGCCAACTCCAGTCCTCAAAGGCCACCCACAGGTCAGGTTTTAAGGATATCCCTGCTTCAGCACAGGTGGCTGTCATTTACTGAGCCACTGATTGAGCCACCTGTGCTGAAGCAGGGACATCCTTAAAACCTGACTTGTTGGTGGCCTTTGAGGACTGGAGCTGGCGACCTCCGGTCTGTCTCACTTTTTAACAATGCCATACCTAGCACAGCGATAAAACGA
>WSYH01010388.1:0-23369 GCA_036426205.1 Ascaphus truei | reverse complement strand
TGCCTTGCGTGTGAGTGTTTGTGTGTGTGAGTGACAGACTGTGTGTGTGTGTGTGTGTGTGAGTTTGTCTGAGTGAGAGTGGGTGTCTGTGTCTGTGAGTGTGTCACCCTCTCTCCCTCTCCCTGTGTCACCCTCTCCCTGTGTCACCCTCTCCCTGTGTCACCCTCTCCCTGTGTCACCCTCTCCCTCTCCCTGTGTCACCCTCACCCTGTGTCACCCTCTCCCTCTCCCTGTGTCACCCTCTCCCTGTGTCACCCTCTCACTGTGTCACCCTCTCTCTCCCTCCCTCTCCCTGTGTCACCCTCTCCCTCTCCCTGTGTCACGCTCTCCATATGTCACTCTCTCCATGTGTCACCCTCTCTCCGTGTCACCCTCTCCGTGTCACCCTCCCTCTAAGTATCACCCTCCCTCTCCCTGTGTCACCCTCTCCCTGTCACCCCCTCCCTCCCTCCCTGTGTCACCCTCTCCCTCCCTCCCTGTGTCACCCTCTCCCTGTGTCACCCTCTCCCTGTGCGTAATGGCAAGCATCAGGAAAGTGTACTGTACTGTAGTATTGTAAGTAACAGTATGACACAAGGTAAGATATGGCACAGTACATACCAGTACATATATACAGTAGTTTCCATATAGTCTAGTTTTGACGTACTAACATGCATACACAATGCCATCAATGCATATACAGCTATGCACATACAGTAAGTACAGTAACTTGCCTCAATTTTTTTCTTTCCAGAGAAGCAGCACCACCATCTGGTTACATACTTTAACATAGTCAGAGTATACAGTAGTTTTCTATATAGACTAGTTTGTCATTACTAAAATGCCTACTTAACTGCTCAATAGTTTTCTTTCTAGAAAGCAGCACCAGCCATCTACAGTATCTACACATCACCAATGCCCATAAACAGTACGCACATAACTGCACTAATTTTTTGTTTTCTTGCCGTTTCGGGAAAAAAAGGATGGCCTAGCGGTGGTGGGTTTGTTGTGTGCACTAATCTGTTTGTACAGTCAAATGTACGTATATAAACAGCATTAATGAGATTACACAACACACCTCTTCTCTCTCATGAAATAGTGTACTGTACACAGAATGAGGAACAAGATAAAGACGGAAAAAATTATATTACTATATACAGCTAAACCCCGTTATAACGCGGGTCTCAGGGTCCACCCCGAGACCACCGCGTTACTAACGGGTCGCGGCAAAAAAAAATGGTGGCCGCCNNGCGCTTTAGCGCATATTCATCCCGCGGGACAGGAGATGGGAGCGGGCATGTCCCTCCGCTCCCCGCTTCCCCCTGTCACCGCGGGACAGCCCGCGGGGCAGGAGATGGGAGCGGGGTTGTCCCTCCTGTCCCCGCTTCCCCCTGTCACCGTGTGACAGCCCGCGGGGCAGGAGATGGGAGCGGGGATGTCCCTCAGGTCGCCGCTTACCTCAGATCCCGCTGCCTGCATGGAGGTGGTAGCGGGGGGTTTCTTCTCCCCACCGCTGTCCCCGGTGCTCCCGCTGCCTGCGCGGGAGGAGGGGGGGAGCGGGTGGTGGTGCTGGTCGCGGCCTTTCCTCTGCTCCGACCCCACCCCCCATCTGTGTAGAGTGAGAGAGTGTGTGTGTGTATGTATATATGGGAGAGAAAGTGTGTGTGTGTATATGGGTGTGTGTATGTGGGTGTGAGTGTGTGTAAGTGTCTGTGAGTGTGTGTAAGTGTCTGAGTGTGTGTAAGTGTGTGTAAGTGTGTGTGAGTGTCTGTGAGTGTCTAAGTGTGTGTAAGTGTGTGTAAGTGTGTGTAAGTGTGTGTGAGTGTCTGTGAGTGTGCGTGAGTGTGCGTGAGTGTGCGTAAGTGTGCGTAAGTGTGCGTAAGTGTGCGTGGGTGTGTGTGAGTGTGTGTGAGTGTGTGTGAGTGTCTGTGAGTGTCTGTAAGTGTGTGTGAGTGTGTGTGAGTGTCTGTGAGTGTGTGTGAGTGTCTGTGAGTGTCTGTGAGTGTCTAAGTGTGTGTAAGTGTGTGTGAGTGTGTGTGAGTGTGTGTGCATAAGTGTGCGTAAGTGTGCGTAAGTGTGCGTGGGTGTGCGTGGGTGTGCGTGAGTGTGCGTGAGTGTGCGTGAGTGTGAGTGTGTGTGAGTGTGTGTGAGTGTGTGTGAGTGTCTGTGAGTGTGTGTGAGTGTGTGTGAGTGTCTGTAAGTGTGTGTGAGTGTGTGTGAGTGTGTGAGTGTCTGTGAGTGTCTAAGTGTGTGTAAGTGTGTGCAGTGTGTGTGCAGTGTGTCCAATGAGCAGTGTGTGTGCAGTGTGCAGTGTGTGTGCAGTGTGTGTGCAGTGTCAGTGTGTGCAGTGTGAGCAATGAGCAGTGTGTGTGCAGTGTGCAGTGTGCAGTGTGTGTGCAGTGTGTCAGTGTGTGCAGTGTGAGCAATGAGCAGTGTGTGTGCAGTGTGCAGTGTGTGTGCAGTATGTCAGTGTGTGCAGTGTGAGCAATGAGCAGTGTGTGTGCAGTGTGTGTGCAGTGTCAGTGTGTGCAGTGTGCAGTGTGTGTGCAGTGTGTGTGCAGTGTGTGTGCAGTGTGTGTGCAGTGTGTGCAGTGTGAGCAATGAGCAGTGTGTGTGCAGTGTGTGTGCAGTGTGCAGTGTGTGTGCAGTGTGTCAGTGTGAGCAATGAGCAGTGTGTGTGCAGTGTGCAGTGTGCAGTGTGTGTGCAGTGTGGCAGTGTGAGCAATGAGCAGTGTTTTTTTTTAAAAACGGGAGCCACGGGAAAACCGCGTTATAACCGAATCGCGGTATAACGAGGCGCGTTATAACGGGGTTTAGCTGTATATATATTATACATTATATATTTTAGGAGAAATCCAAATGTTGGAAGCGGTGCACAGCTGCAAAAACGAGGCCAGCACCAATGCTGATGGGGTTAAAAATAGTTTATTGGTAACATGGTAACGGGGACAGAGACACACTCTAACGCGTTTCAGGCAAACGCCCTTTCTCAAAGAGTAGATTCGCGTCTAATCAAACTTCCTATCTTATAGAGAATCCCCCGCCTCCAAACACTGACGTCACATTGTAAATTTGGTGCGAGAATCATATGGAGTAATACTATTGGTGGACCCCTCTTCCAATCCACTATCTAGAATGGAAGATGCGTCCTGTATGAGCGGAGGATACTGTATAAAGTATAGAGAGCAGATGTGATAAAATTGAAAGCAACATAAAACACAGACAGACATAAAAAGAAAACAATATTTTAAAATAAGAAAAGAAACAAAGTAATATGAACTAGCGAATTCGGTTCCCTATATGGAACAAGGACATAGAAACAGTAATAAATAAATGTTTAGAATAGTATATAAAAATCAATAAATGTTTAAATAATCTAAATGTATATATAAGAAAAATAGATATGCATTAATAACAGGCATGAAATCTAAAATGAGAATATTAAATATAGATCAAATAATGTTAATGGAAATCTATTGAAGCCTAATTATTCAAAAAAGTGCAGTATATTAATAAAACATATATTAATAAATTTAGATTATTGCTGATAATAAAAATTAACTAACATAAGGAGACAGATATATCTATATCCATAAATATAAATAATATTATATTCAATAGTAATGACAAAAATTATAATATAGAAACCAAATTTATTTAAAAAAATGTTTCAATTCCCAGTCCTGGTTCATGCCCCTGGGTGCTAACGTCCCAAGGGCATAGATCCAGAACATCTCTCTTCAATTCAGGAGAGCTTCCCTATCTCCTCCTCTAATGTTAGTATTTATATGTTCAAGGGCACTATATGTGAATGTGCTAAGTGATCCTTGAGGACAGTTCATAAAATGATGAGCTACAGGGAATCTGTCATCATGTTTTTTAATGCTTCTGATGTGTTCACCTATTCTGGTTCTGAGTGTACGGATAGTCCTGCCAATGTAACCATTCCCACAGGCACATCTAAGCAAATATATCACAAAGTTAGTATTACAAGTTATGAATGACTCTATCACATATTTATAATTTGTGTATACATTCTTAATTGACCTAATTGGTGTGGCATATCTGCAGAGACTGCAATCTCCACATTTGAAGAAGCCCTTAGGCCGATTTGATACATTATCCTTGGCCGAGTGATACAAACTGGGTGAAACATGACTACCAATAGTTTTTTTCTTTTTTAAACACCCTTTTGGGATTAGATCTTGTGTAGTGTTCTAAGTCTTTATCTAATTTCAAGACTGCCCAATGTTTATGTAGGATAAACCTAATCTGTTCAGCCTGTTTGGAGAAAGTGGTCACAAATAGAGGCATCTGGCTAGTCGCATCATTCTGGGCATAAATATTTATTTTCGTATTACATTGTTTAGATAGGAGTGTGTTCCTATCTGTACATAATGCCTGTTCAAAGGCAACTCCAGATCCCTCTCTTTGTATCCACGATCTCTGAATCTCATCTTCAGTTCCTCTGCTTGCTTGAGAAACGACTCCTTCGTTGAACAGATCCTCCTAAGCCTTAGGAACTGTCCTTTGGGAACATTATATATCATTAATAATATTCTTATAAATGTGCATTATTCATGTTTATCCATGTTTTACAAATGTTTTCTAAATGTTTATCCAATTTCAATCTGCCAGAATAACTTAATAAAGACTGCATTATGTATTATTCATGATTATTTTTATATTTGTATTTTTTGGTTCCTGATAAAATAAAATAAATATTTATTTACATTCCTGCTAATCATAATCATTGACAACACCCCCCCTCCCCCACACCTACAGTACACCAATGAATAAGAATGAATGACAAATGAATGACAAAACAACATGAATCAGTTAATGGTTTTTTTAACTCTCAATTCTCACAATGCTGTGCAAATCAGATTTACATTTCAAATTCGAGAAGGAATTTTCCAAAGCGTTACCGTAAACAAAGCCTCAAAGGGTTGGGGGGTTGGGTGAGTCATGCGTTAGCTCCCATCTCAAAGAGGATTACAGTACATGCAGGAGCAGTGAGGTGATTGACGCTCGGCTAGGGACGGATTAAAAACACAATGACTAGCTTCAGAAAATTAATGACGGGGGGGGGGAGTTGGGCGAGTC
Organism: Ascaphus truei; assembly: GCA_036426205.1. Taxonomy (NCBI): domain Eukaryota; kingdom Metazoa; phylum Chordata; class Amphibia; order Anura; family Ascaphidae; genus Ascaphus; species Ascaphus truei. Next base: position 18,284 of record WSYH01010388.1, on the reverse strand, counting down.
ATGCGCAGTAAGCAGCTAGCTCCCATCTCAAAGAGGATTACGTTCAGAAAATTAATGACTCTGTGGAGGTGTCTGTCGATAAGAGTTTGTGTGTGCGTGGGGGAGGGATGAAGGATTAGTTGTGCAGCAGTTCAAAGAAATTACATAGAGTAGAGTACAGTAAATTCAAAAGGAAGTTCAACATAATAATTTGATCCCTACACCCCCAAATACAGTACATAAAAGCACACAAATCAACCATGTGCAGTCAAACGCACAGGGTCGCAGTCAAAAGCTACAGCACAGATTGAATATCGTAATATCAAGATTGTTTTTGCAGGCTTGTGGATAAAATAACAGTTAAAAAAAAATTTGTTAGGCACTACAGCAAGCAGTGGTGGGTGAAGTTACAGGCGCATGAGCAGCAATCAACTAGCTCCCATCCGAAAGAGGATTACACACAGGTGCATAGAGAGATGATGCTCTGTGCAAATCAAATTTGAGAAGGGATTTTCCAAAGCGTTACCGTAAACAAAGCCTCAAAGAGTTGGGGGTTGGGTGAGTCATGCGCAGTAAGCAGCTAGCTCCCATCTCAAAGAGGATTACACACAGGCGCAGTGAGGCTTTGTAGCTCGGCTATGGACGGACTAAGAACACAATGTCAAGATTCAGAAAATTAATGTGGAATTTCAAATCCTTGAGCTAGCCTTGTGTGTGTTTATGGGGGAGGAGGCTACAGGGTACAGCTGCATGAAGTTCAAAGATAATGACATACTGTACTATAATTTCAGTACATACAGTAAAAAGCACACAAATCAACCATGTGCAGTCAAACACACAGGGTCACAGTCAAAAGCTACAGCACAGATTGAATATCGTAATACAGTATCAAGATGGTTTTTGCAGGCTTGTGGAGAAAAAAAATTAGGATTAAAAATAATATATATATTTTTTTTGGTCACTCACTCAAGCAAGCAAGCAGTGGTGGGCGAAGTTACAGGCGCATGCAAAGTAATCACCTGCTGTCAAGCAGGAATGTGATTGAAACCAGACACACGTTCAAAGGAATGGTGTGGGAGAGATGTACTGCATTGTAGAGAAGATAAGAAGTTGAAATACTCTGCAGTGCAGTTAATTATCCTGAGCGAGGGGAGAGCGCTGTATATGCCGAAATGTTACACTGTTACAGTACTGTACACGCCTATGCGTTTCAACAATTTTCAAATGAGACATACTGTACAGTACAGCACTGCAAATGCATGTATACTTTAAATATGCAAATTTACAATTACTGCGCACGCACACACAGACTGCGTACTCACGTAGGTTGAACCGCGAAGGTATTAGACTTCCAAGACAACAGCTCGCAAACGCCCCCCTGAGTTTTTACATGGCATTGCAGTATTGCAGACAGCGAGAATAAAATGCTAATATCACGAGCACTAAAATAACGCAATTCCCTCCGGGCAAAAAAATTAAAAAACCGCACCTAACCGGGATTATCTGAGAGCCGCGGATATAGCTGATTTAGACTCAGGTCGGCCGCCACTGTAGCACTGACATCACTTCTACTAACATATACTGTAGATTCTAAAGGCTAAATGTAACATTCCAAGTCACAAATGTTCAGAAATATAGCTGAATGCATGTTTTTGCTGTTTGGTAAAGATTAGTGTTTGCTTTTGAAATTCACCCACACATATATAATTTGGGGCATTTGAAGTTCCCCCATCCATATATAATATGTGTCATTTTATTTAGCTTGATACAGACAGCTTAGTCATTGCTAACTCCTTTGTCCTCAAGGTATCATCCCTTCAAAGTACTTGTATTTTGTCTGTATATCTCAATCACGGGGCTGCATTTAATAAAACATACACAAAAACTCAAAAAGCCATCAATCTGCCTGCTAAGAAAACACTTAAAAGTAGTTGGACAAGAAGATTAGACCACCCAGATGCCTTTCAAGAAGAAAACCTTGGACAAGATGCATTTTTAAAAATGTATAAATGATCAAACCTCAGTGCCCACAAAGTACAAAGCGTTGCCTCCTCACTGTAATGGGGGGAATTTGAGGCAGGAGAAGGGGAGAAGGATTAAGTAGCTCCAGAATAGACCCTCAGGGCCACCAACAGGGTGGGACAGCCTTGACTGCTGTCCCGGGCTGGGTCAGTCAAGGGGCCCACCCCCCCCCCCCCCCCCCGTTCTCGAGATACTAGACTTTTTTGCCTTCAGGTAAGAAGGGGAATCCCCTTCCCCAGGCCCACCGCTGCAGGGCCCTTCCCTTCCCAGGCCAGGACCACCTCCCCTTTGCTGACCTACACCCATCTGGAAGGGGGGATTCTCCAGGCTCTCATTTGGCTGGCCTCCGTCGGGCCTGCAGAGCCATCAGAGGACCCAAGTAAGCTCACTATGCTCCCAGGCCCAGTACCTTCTTTTACTTCCTCCCCAGGCCCTGTACCACCTCTTGCCACCTCTTGGCTCAGTACCCCCTCCACAGGCCCAGTACCCCTCTTACCCCTTCCCCATGCCCATGACCCCCTTTGTACTGCATTGTAGAGAAAATAAGAATTTGAAATACCCTGCAGTGCAGTTAATTATCCTGAGCGAGGGGAGAGCGCTGTATATGCCGAAATGTGACACTGTTAAAGTACTGTACACGCCTATGCGTTTCAACAATTTTCAAATGAGGCATACTGTACAGTACAGCACTGCAAATGCACGTATACTTTAAATATACAAATTTACAATTACTGCGCACGCACACACAGACTGCGTACTCACGTAGGTTGAACCGCGAAGGTATTAGACTTCCAAGACAACAGCTCGCAAACGCCCCCTGAGTTTTTACATGGCATTGCAGTATTGCAGACAGCGAGAATAAAATGCTAATATCACGAGCGCTAAAATAACACAATTCCCTTCGGGCAAAAAAATGTAAAAACCGCACCTAACCGGGATTATCTGAGAGCTGCGGATCTAGCTGATTTAGACTCAGGTCGGCCGCCACTGTAGCACTGACATCACTTCTACTAACATATACTGTAGATTCTAAAGGCTAAATGTAACATTCCAAGTCACAAATGTTCAGAAATATAGCTGAATGCATGTTTTTGCTGTTTGGTAAAGATTAGTGTTTGCTTTGGAAATTCACCCACACATATATAATTTGGGGCATTTCAAGTTCCCCATCCTTATATAATATGTGTCATTTTATGTAGCTTGATACAGACAGCTTAGTCATTGCTAACTCCTTTGTCCTCAAAATACAACTGTATGCTCATCTGCATGTCTTAGGCAGGTCTGCAACCCCGCCTTTCCCCATTATCACCCAGCATACAGCACTTCCACTGCAGCAAGGGATTCTGGGAAATGACATGCAAATGAGCACACAGTGTCACTTTTTGCCTCAATAACCATTTTTAACATGGTTCCCTATAGGCTTAAGCTTGCTGCATGGTCACAGCTTTGAGCACAGCCAGGGTTAAGGTGCATACCCAGAAAACCACCCACAGACAGCTGTTTCGACCTTAATGGGTCTCATCAGTGTGGGGTTGATTAACTGGGTATGCAAAGAAGCTAAAGGATGGGCCAACCATAATACTGAGTTAAGTTATGGTGAGTAAAAGTGAGCACATTCACATGTCTTAGACAGGTCTGCAACCCTGTCTTTCAACCATTATCACCTAGCATACAGTGATTCCACCGCAGCAAGGGATTCTGGGAAATGACATGCAAATGAGCACACAATGTGGCACCTTTTGCCTGGAATATCCAGGAATAAACAGAACTAATGGAAAGAAACCTAACTAAACTATAGTGCTAATATCTAAATTCACATTAAGACCAACAGGCACCAAGCAGTTTAACCTAAAAATACAATAACTCTCTTTTCTGGAAAGGAGTTTGAAGTGTTCACCAGCCAATACAGATGGGGGTATAACTTCCAACCCCATAACTCTAAGACCTTCAGGTCGTTTCCCATGTACCAGAGAAAAATGTCTGGATACATAGTGATTGGAGACGCTGGATGATATTCCTCCTATGTTCCATAAATCGTGTACTCAATGGACTCGTTGTGTGGCCCACATTATGTAGGCCACAACCACAGGTCAAAAAGTACACGACATGGGAGGTGAGACAATTTACAAACCCCTTAACCTTGTATAGGGGACTGCCTGGAGAGGAGGAGGAAAAGTCCTTCTTGCAATCCAAGAACGAACATGTGGTGCATCTCCCTCGTCCACATTTATAATTGCCATCAGGTTTAAGACCGAATTTGGGCATTATTCTAATCTTAGTGGGAACAATTATGTTTTTAGTACTAGTGGCCTTTTTATAGACTATAGTAGGTCTCTTCTCTAAACTATCAACTAAAACTGGACCACCTAATTGGACGGCCCAATGTTTTCTAATAATGGCCTCCAGAGACCGTGAGGAACTACTAAATTTGGTAGAAAACACTGTCCGTCCACAAACAAATTCCCCCCTGCCCCCCTTCCCAAACTGTGAGTCCTAAATAATAAGAATATCATCAATGAAACAGCAATAGTATACCAGACCCGCCCCCAGAGGGTTATTGGTCCAGACATTTTGGTCTTCCCAAAACCCCATAAATAAATTGGCATAACTAGGGGCGAATCTTGGACCCATGGCCGTTCCACAAATCTGTAAAAAATACTGAGACTGAAACCGACAATAATTGTGAATGAGAATGAAATTAATGATAGGTAAAATAAAAGCACCTTGTGTGTCAGCCATTTTAGAATCGTGATCCAAATAATGTTGAACAGCTTACAGGCCCAAGCCATGGGCAATACATGTATACAATGACTGTACATCGCATGTAGCCCATTGATATGAAGGTTGCCAAATAATTTCTCCCTTACATGCTGCTTGAGGTTATACTAGCTGTTTTCAATTGCGGAAGGAGCGGGCTGCAGACTGCTTTTGTCATCATCATTGCCTGTCGGGTCCTGCAGCTGTTGGAGCTGATGTCGGAGGACTTTTGAACACTTCAGCGGCATTGACCCAGACAAACAGGCTTTGAAGGCAGTCCCACGCTAAACCCCTCAGGCAGTCTGGTAGCTTCCCCAGTAGTATTGTACAATAAGGAGAAAGATACCTTTATGTGAATCTTTATTTTTTTTCTTTCTGTAAGTGGGCATTATCTCTTTTTACCAATTAATAAAGCCAATGTTTTTTTGTAATGCGCTGTTTCTTGATGTTTTTATGCAGATTACTCTTGGGGAGTGATTTCTCCCAGATACAGCAGCCTCGCATTTGCATTCCAGATACAGCAGCCTCCCATTTGCATTTTGGCATTTCATTCGAACCCCCATCTTTTGGACTCATCACATACGGTTGGGATTTCAGGATTGGACTTGTAACTATTTTTCATTCAGTTAATTTATATAACATGTTGCTAAGGGATTTAAGGGTTACTATTGGGATTAGCAGGACAGATCCTGTTTATTTTATTTGATTATATTAACTTTGCATGAAACTGACATTATATTAGATGTCTACTCTAATGTCCCTTATATTGTTGCATTAATATATTATAACTAACTATAGTGTCATATGAGATTTCTTTGTATAAACTTTCTTTATGATCAAGTTTACCAATATTGTGTACTAATGGTATAATATGTCAATCAGCCAATTTCTATTTTAACCAATCAGTCACGAGAGGTATATATACCCTAGGTAGGGATTAACTAGTGACAGCAGCCCCTGACGAAGCCGAAGTGGAGAAACGCATAGGGCAAGCGCTTTCAGGAGCAGTTGGAGACACGCTGAGAGATTGATTCCTCAGAACGGAGCAAAGGCAGTGTATCATCGAATTTCAGAGACGAAATCTCGCGAGAGCCGGGCCACGTGATGCGGAAGTAACCACACGAGCGAACAGTGCTGGTAACCGGCGTTCTCCAAATATCGAGTGTGAGAGACTCGCTTTTAATCTCAACTGCTTGTATTCAATTCACAGCATGTGAGTTTAATACTGTACCTATTTTTTGTTTTTTGTTATATTTTATTAAAAAGGTTTTACACTATCCCTGTTCTTCCTTTTTATTCCCTACCTATACCTTTTGCGAGACCTATCCATCTGCCAGGTATTATCCGGTAACAGATACATCATGATTGCTGTTGGAACATGGTGTAACCAATGATCCTGAGGACAAAAAGACCACAGAGAGAGACAGACCAACGTTGGAAGCAGAGTTTCTGAATCCCAGAGTGGATTTGTGACAGGGTGAAGTCAACCCCTATCAGTTATGCCTGGGAAACATATGTCTGAGTGCTTCATCCAGCACTCATAAGGGTTAACTCAGGTGGAAGCTAGCTAATCATGATGTAAGCTGACACCTGAGAGCCAGCAAGGTACATAAAGGAGAGGCCACTGGATCACTCAAGGGAGGCCACCACCCACAGTATTCCCCGAGAACCTGGACTCCTGTCACCCACCCGGTGGAGAGGATAACCCCACCAACCAGAAGGGAGGACCCCATCCAACAGCGGAGAGGTCCAAACACCGAGCCCCGTCGAGAGCTTCCCTGACGACCGAGGTTGCGGCTTCAGGAGATGATGAGATGGACTGTTCATATGGCAGAACCACTGCCACAGCTTGTCTCCGAGGGGACCACAATCCGTGGTTAGTCCCAGCATCTCTGGAGGGGACAAAAGTAAACGCCATGCTGGACTCGGGCTCTGGAAAACCCCTGATCCTAGAGGGCCTAATTCCAAGCAATAGACTATCTTATGACTCTCCTTGGAATATCGAGTGTATCCATAGGGATACAAAGAGATACCCGACGGCGAACGTTCTACTGCGTATCCAGGATCAAGAGGCTAGCCTACTAGTGGGAGTTGCTCCCTGGCTACCTGCTCCTGTTCTACTTGGCCGAGACTGGCCCTACCTCGAAACATTGTTGGCCCCTACTCCTACGGAGCCTACTTCTCTGGTACCGGAGAAGCCCGGAGACTTGTTCCCTTTTTCCCCAGAGATTTTTCCCCATAGACACCATGTCCCAAAGACACGTAAACAGAGATGTGCGGAAAAAGAGGACTGGTTAAGAAAGGCTGGGACTCTTGGTAACATTAGTCAGCCCAAAGAACTGCAGGTCATGGCCGGGGATGACCAGGGTGGGGAACAGATAGATACGGGAATTTTGCCAGACCTGGATCTTCCTGACTTCCGTCAGAGGCAGAGGGAGGACCCAGCTCTGGCTAGACAATATGAGAAGGTGGTACAGGTCAACAACAAGATAATGGATGAACAGGGTGTAAAAGTGTTTCCACATTTTGAACTGTTGAATGACATTCTATATCGTGTGAATAAGGTTACACAAACAGGGGAGGTCATTCGACAGATGCTAGTCCCTAAAGGGTTGATTAAAACGGTGTTCACCCTAGCCCATACTCTCCCATGGGGTGGTCATTAGGGTAGAGATAAAACCACGGACCGCATCTCGTCCCGGTTTTACTGGCCAGGCATACATGGTGACATCATGAAACTATGTGAGACATGTCCTGAATGCCAGTTAACTAGCCAAAAAGGACAGAAGCCGGCTCCCTTGGTTCCTCTGCCCTTGGTAGCAGTCCCATTTGAGAGAATTCGGGTAGATCTGGTCGGACCTTTAGAACCCTCTGCGAAGGGACATAAATTTATACTCGTTGTGGTAGATTATGCCACCAGATATCCTGAGGCCTTCCCTCTGAGATCAGCCACTGCTAAACAGGTTGCTCACAGGCTGTTAGAACTGTTCTCTAGGGTAGGACATCCCCAAGTAATGTTAACTGACCAGGGAACAAATTTCATGGCAAAGTTAATGCAGGATGTCCTAAAGTTATTGGAGGTAAAATCCGTCCGGACCTCAGTCTACCATCCTCAGACTGATGGATTGGTAGAGAGGTTTAACCGTACTTTAAAAACCATGCTTAGGAAGTTTGTGGACACTGAAAAGCGAACTTGAGATGAAATTCTCCCTTTCCTGTTGTTTGCGGTACGAGAAGTTCCCCAATCATCCACAGGCTTCTCCCCGTTTGAGCTCCTACATGGACGCCAACCTCGGGGTATTCTCGACCTACTGAAGGAATCCTGGGAGGAGGAGCCCAAGAATACCCTTCAGTATGTCATAGACCTTAGAAACCGCCTAGACATGATAGGTCGGTTTGCTAAGGAAAACCTCAAATCTGCCCAAGAACGTCAAGAGAGGCAGTACAACCAAAATGCTCGCTTGAGGGTCTTCCAACCTGGGGACCAAGTGATGCTACTACTACCGACATCAGAGAGTAAACTCCTTGCGAAGTGGCAGGGTCCTTTCCAAGTTCTCCGCCGCACTGGGGAGGTGAACTATGAGATCTCTCAATCAGGGTCCAGGAAGGGTAAACAAATCTACCACGTGAACCTCCTGAAACCCTGGAAAATGATGAGATCGCTGTTCATCCACCCTCGGGAAGGAGAGACGGATTTGGGTCCGCAGCTTCCAAAGGGTAGTACGTACAATGACCATCAGGTTCCCATGGGAGGGCAGTTAACAACGGAACAAAGGTCAGACCTACTAGAATTATGTGACCAGTTCCCAGATGTTTTTTCGGAGCTGCCAGGGCAGACTAATTTAGTGTCCCATAGGATTGAGACAGAACCTGGCGTAAAAGTACGGTCCCGTCCCTATAGATTGCCAGAGGGCCGAAAAGACCTGGTAGAGAGGGAGATAATAGACATGTTGGAATTGGGCGTGATCGAGGAGTCCCACAGCGAATGGTGTAGCCCTATCGTGTTTGTCCCTAAACCAGATGGGAAGGTGAGGTTTTGCGTGGATCTGCGAAAGGTAAATGCTGTATCCAGATTTCATGCATATCCAATGCCTAGAGTGGATGAATTGCTTGACTCGCTTGGGAAAGCAGAGTATATCTCTACCCTAGATCTCACAAAAGGATATTGGCAGATACCTCTAGCGGAAGAATCCAAATGCAAAACTGCCTTCGCCACCCCTCTTGGGTTATACCAATTCGTCACTATGCCATTTGGGTTACATGGGGCTCCAGCCACATTCCAAAGGTTAATGAACCAGGTACTACGACCCCATAGGGCATATGCCGCGGCCTACTTGGATGACATTGTCATCTATAGCAGACACTGGCAGTCTCATATAAAAAGGTTAAGGGCAGTCCTAACGTCCTTAAGAGAAGCAGGGCTCACTGCAAATCCAAACAAATGTGCCCTGGGTAAATCCACTACAAAGTACTTGGGATATGCCGTTGGGGGAGGGATAGTAAGGCCACTAGCTAGCAAGGTGGCCGCCATAAAGGAAGTCCCCACCCCACAGACAAAGACACAGGTCCGCTCCCTTTTGTGGTTAGCAGGGTATTACCGGCGGTTTATCCCCAATTTTTCAGAAATATCTGCACCCCTAACAGATCTGACAAAAAAGAGTGCCCCGACTCAAGTTAAATGGTCTTGGGAGTGCCAAGACGCCTTTGACATGCTAAAAAAGTGCCTGTCAGAGGGCCCCGCTCTTCGGAGCCCAGATTTTAAAGAGCCCTTCATCATCCAGACGGATGCCTCAGAGGTAGGACTGGGAGCAGTGCTGTCTCAGCAATTTGATGGTGTTGAACACCCCATACTGTTCATCAGCCGGAAGCTGTTCCCAAGGGAAGTGAGGTATTCCGTTATTGAGAAGGAGTGCCTCGCTGTAAAATGGGCAATTGAGGCCTTGAGAAATTATGTCGCCGGAATACACTTCACCCTGGTCACTGACCCTGCTCCCTTGAAGTGGTTAAACACCATGAAGGACACAAATCCAAGGTTGACCAGGTGGTATATGGCCCTCCAACCCTTCTCTTTTGATATTCAGCATAGACCTGGAAAAGACCATGGAAATGCTGATTTTTTGTCAAGAGAAGTAGTGGAGGGTCGGGCTTCAGCCGTGTGGGACACTAGCCACACACAAACAGGGGAGGTATGTGACAGGGTGAAGTCAACCCCTATCAGTTATGCCTGGGAAACATATGTCTGAGTGCTTCATCCAGCACTCATAAGGGTTAACTCAGGTGGAAGCTAGCTAATCATGATGTAAGCTGACACCTGAGAGCCAGCAAGGTAGATAAGGATCTTGTTACCAGCAGTAGCTGCCTGTCTCAGATGAGAGCACATGGATAGATGTGCTGCTAGCCAGAAGGATACAGCACACTACTTACTGCAGCCAAAGTAAGATTTCTTTCATTTGTTTGCATGACTGCTTAAAAAGACTCTTACGGTTTGGGTATGGTTTAGCCAGCCAGCCTGCTAGTTAGGACTGCTGTATTAATCAGTTTTCTCCCAACGTGGAGCAGGATTTATTTGCTTAAAGGGACAGTGTACCCGCATGTTATGTTGCTGTGGAGAAATAAAGCCACTGAACGTTTTCATTTATCCTGAAACTACACGTGTGGACTGTTCCCTGACCTCGCCTACAGGCTGTCCTGCCACAGGTGGTGTCAGAAGTGGGATGTTGGACGGGCCCTGTATCTGAAGGGCCACACACAGACGGGAAAAAAAATAATGGAGACAATTTTTTCTCAGTTCCTTGAGCAACAGCTCCAGTTAGCAGAGAAAGAAGCTGAGCGACAGGCCCAGCAAGATGAGCGACAGGCCCAGCAAGATGAGCGACAGGCCCAGCGAGAGGAAAAGCTACTCTAATTGCTGGCCGAAGGCCCAGTCCCAGGCAGACCAGGGATTCCAAATAACCCATCGGTGATGCTGCATAAAATGAAGCCAAACGAAGACCCATAGGCATTTCTCCTCACTTTTGAAAGGGTAGCCACGGCCCACGGCTGGTCAGTTGATCGCTGGGTAACGACTCTGGCTCCACTCCTCATAGGGGAAGCTCAGGCAGCCTACCAGGCTCTTCCAGCAGACGAGGCCATGGACTATCAGCAACTAAAGGCTGCTATTCTGGATCGCCTAGGCCTCACTCCAGAGACTTACCGACGGCGGTTCCGGACAGTCAAAAATACAAACAAAGACAGACCCCGGGTCGTAGCCCACCGCTTAATAGACTTATGTACCAGGTGGATACAACCGGAAAAACATGACAAGGCAGAGATTCTTGAACAGTTTGTGCTCGAGCAGTTCATACAGATACTGCCCCCCTCCTCCCACTCCTGGGTAAAAAGACACGCTGCATTTTCCCTGGATTCAGCGGTCCGCTTGGTGGAAAACTTCCTGGGCGACGACACCCAACAGGATAGCTGGGAACGGCCGGTGCAAACACCAGTTGCTTCCGGTGATGCTAGAGGCAGGAGAGCAGACAATCGAGGGGTCTACAACCCGCCAGCTCGGGAGATCCAGTCAACCCGATCGGAAGACCATTTCCCATCTCGGAGGGTTCCTGGTACAAACTCCCGCAGAGACGCCCATCCTGGGTCCGAGGCCACTGGATCACTCAAGGGAGGCCACCACCCACAGTATTCCCCGAGAACCTGGACTCCTGTCACCCACCCGGTGGAGAGGATAACCCCACCAACCAGAAGGGAGGACCCCATCCAACAGCGGAGAGGTCCAAACACCGAGCCCCGTCGAGAGCTTCCCTGACGACCGAGGTTGCGGCTTCAGGAGATGATGAGATGGACTGTTCATATGGCAGAACCACTGCCACAGCTTGTCTCCGAGGGGACCACAATCCGTGGTTAGTCCCAGCATCTCTGGAGGGGACAAAAGTAAACGCCATGCTGGACTCGGGCTCTGGAAAACCCCTGATCCTAGAGGGCCTAATTCCAAGCAATAGACTATCTTATGACTCTCCTTGGAATATCGAGTGTATCCATAGGGATACAAAGAGATACCCGACGGCGAACGTTCTACTGCGTATCCAGGATCAAGAGGCTAGCCTACTAGTGGGAGTTGCTCCCTGGCTACCTGCTCCTGTTCTACTTGGCCGAGACTGGCCCTACCTCGAAACATTGTTGGCCCCTACTCCTACGGAGCCTACTTCTCTGGTACCGGAGAAGCCCGGAGACTTGTTCCCTTTTTCCCCAGAGATTTTTCCCCATAGACACCATGTCCCAAAGACACGTAAACAGAGATGTGCGGAAAAAGAGGACTGGTTAAGAAAGGCTGGGACTCTTGGTAACATTAGTCAGCCCAAAGAACTGCAGGTCATGGCCGGGGATGACCAGGGTGGGGAACAGATAGATACGGGAATTTTGCCAGACCTGGATCTTCCTGACTTCCGTCAGAGGCAGAGGGAGGACCCAGCTCTGGCTAGACAATATGAGAAGGTGGTACAGGTCAACAACAAGATAATGGATGAACAGGGTGTAAAAGTGTTTCCACATTTTGAACTGTTGAATGACATTCTATATCGTGTGAATAAGGTTACACAAACAGGGGAGGTCATTCGACAGATGCTAGTCCCTAAAGGGTTGATTAAAACGGTGTTCACCCTAGCCCATACTCTCCCATGGGGTGGTCATTAGGGTAGAGATAAAACCACGGACCGCATCTCGTCCCGGTTTTACTGGCCAGGCATACATGGTGACATCATGAAACTATGTGAGACATGTCCTGAATGCCAGTTAACTAGCCAAAAAGGACAGAAGCCGGCTCCCTTGGTTCCTCTGCCCTTGGTAGCAGTCCCATTTGAGAGAATTCGGGTAGATCTGGTCGGACCTTTAGAACCCTCTGCGAAGGGACATAAATTTATACTCGTTGTGGTAGATTATGCCACCAGATATCCTGAGGCCTTCCCTCTGAGATCAGCCACTGCTAAACAGGTTGCTCACAGGCTGTTAGAACTGTTCTCTAGGGTAGGACATCATGATGTAAGCTGACACCTGAGAGCCAGCAAGGTACATAAAGGATCTTGTTACCAGCAGTAGCTGCCTGTGTCAGATGAAAGCACATGGATAGATGTGATGCTAGCCAGAAGGATACAGTACACTACTTACTGCAGCCAAAGTAAGATTTCTTTCATTTGTTTGCATGACTGCTTAAAAAGACTCTTACGGTTTGGGTATAGTTTAGCCAGCCAGCCTGCTAGCTAGGACTGCCGTGTTAGTCAGTTTTCTCCCAACGTGGAGCAGGATTTATTTGCTTAAAGGGACAGTGTACCCGCATGTTATGTTGCTGTGGAGAAATAAAGCCACTGAACGTTTTCATTTATCCTGAAACTACACGTGTGGACTGTTCCCTGACCTCGGCTACAGGCCGTCCTGCCATGTAGCCCTTTTTTCCCTGTAGCATGAAGGGACTACTGGTGCTGGCGTTACCTGTGGGCTCATAGAGAGCTGAGCCTCCGCCACTGGGAGCCTGAGTTAACAAATATATAAAGTGGCAATGCCTCCACCTGCACAGGATCACAATTATATGAGATAACGCCGAACAGGAACCAATAATAACAGCTCACAGATTATGCAATAACATTTTACTGTCATTTATATAAACTAATCAACACAGAGGATATAAAAACTCTACTGGTTACAGCTATCACAGTTATCACTAGCCACACAGGGCTTTGTCCCACCACTGTGTACCCCACACCGTGTCCACAATACCAGAAGAGTCCCGGGGTTGCCTCACCCTCTGAGTGTCCCCCAAAAGATACCCTCCCTTCTAGGCGTGATCAGCGTACTGTACAGTAGTGTTGGTGCACGTTTGATGAACAGGTACCTGCCGGGTGTGTCCACATCCCGGCGCGCTGACAAGGAGAGGTAAAGGGATCTGCCGATCCTGCGATATCCTCCGCTGGCGAAACACTTCCCATTGAAGTGACACTTGCGGGGATGGTCACTCTCTCTCTTCAGTCTGGTCCCAGACAGCAGATAGCAAGATGCTCCAGAAGCAGCTGTGGCCCTAATCTGGCTAACCACTAAAGGCATGGTTCCCTAACTAATGGGGCCTTTCCTAGCGCAGCCACAATCTAGGGTGAGTTGGGCATAGCTGGGGCCTAGGTGGTCTCTCTGGCCTAGTGCAGAGGGTCACGGACCCCTGCACCTACACACTTCCCCTGTCCATGTTTCAGCTCCAACTGCCTTCCTTGTTTAAACGCACGGAATGTAACTGCCTCTGCTGAAGATCTCTGCCACACGCTTTGCTCCCTGGTGAAAAATAAACATTTTTTCAATACTCTTATTTGTTCAATTCTGGACTATTATTACGGAGTGCTTTTTGTTCTTTTTATATGATATATATATATATATACTGTATATAGTTGCAGGTACACACACAATGCTCTAGTGAAAGCAGACACCATGGCTAAGCATTGCTAATGTAGAGTTTTCATTATTGAAGGTCTGGATATTTTATAGCTTTGAATAGAAGAGAGAGCAGACGTTAAGAGATGCGAGGAGTCGAGGAGCGAGTGTAGAGATGGAGACCCCGAGAGAAGAGAGAGATGATGAGGGATGAGAGCGGAGAGACGCGAGAAGCGTGGGGAGAGCCGAGGGCCGCGCAGCGAGAGAGAGAGCGAGAGAGAGAGAGAGAGAGAGAGAGAGAGAGAAGAGAGAATGAGACTTATTTGAAGGGATTTAGCCAAAATATTACTCTATTCAAAGATATTAAGCATCCAGACCTTCAATAATGAAAACACAGCCATTTCCACTGCAGCCAATCCTCTGCTGGAACCTCCGCCACAGCCGATCCACTGCTGATGATCCATTACTAGAATATCCACCGCTGCCGATTCGCTGTCGGAGTGTAACGGATCGGGGGACTCACGCTCCCCAGCGTGTCCCCGTCACCTCTGTTCCCACAACTTCTAACTCTCCCTCTTCCCTGCATCCTCACTCTCTCCCTTCCTTCCCTCGTGGCTGTTCCCCACGCCACGGTTGGCATACCCTGGTGCATGTTCCCGGTCACTCGCTCCCCTCCGCGGCACCCGCATCCCTCGGCGTGCCTCTATTCCCCCAGCCTCTACATTACCTTGCTCCTCCGCCTCTCCTTCCCTCTCGCCTTTGGTGCCGAGCGTCCCCGCGGCGGTGCGTCCCTCGCGCCCTGTGACACGTGCGGTGCACGCACATAGCACTCTTACAGAGGGCGCGCGCACCCGCTCCAGTTATCTGCCGCCCCTAAACTCTAGCTCCGCCCCCGTGGCTTACAAGCCATCTCTCTTGATTATTTCCCTGTCTCCTCCCCTGCTCTCTCAGACCTATCCCTGCAAACTCTCACTCAAGCCTCTGCTCCTCCTTTCTTCCCTATTGGTTCTCCTTCCTTTATAACCCCACTCTGTCCTCTTACTCATTGCTCTGCATAGCTTTCCTGTAGCTCCTGTGTGTGCAGTGTCTATGCCTAGCTTCCTTGTCTGTTTCAGTGCTGGTTCCTGTCCCTGCCCCTGTTTTGATTCCCTTGGCTTGAATTTGTGTACTGCTTTGGATTAGACTACTCTGCTTTCTCCTGCCCTTGAACTTTGGTTTACGGACTTCACTGCGCGGCTTTCTCCAACCCTTAAACACTGGCTTACGGACATCACTACGCTGCTCTCTCCAATCCTTGAACTCTGGGACATGGACATTACTCTCCGATCTCTGGCACCCCAGACTCTGCAAGTATACATTAACCCTTTCTTACCAGGCCCGGCAACGCATTACCACACACCGGGCACGCCCTCACTGCTGTGGGTGCGTGTTATACCCTTACCCACCTCAGTACTGGGGACTGGCCAGGTCTGCGGGCATACAGGCGTTACACGGAGCTGATCCACCGCCGCTGCAAATCCGCCGCTGCCTGAACCTCCATCGCAGTTGGAATCTCCACCGCAACCGGGAACCTCCGCCGCAACCGATCCGTTGCTTAAACCTCTGCCACAGCCGATCTGCTGCTGGAACCTTCGCAGCAGTCAATCTGTGGCTGGACCTCTACCGTAGCTGATCCGTGACTGGAACCTCTGCCGCTGCCGGTCCGCCACTGGAATGTCAGTGATCGCTTCTCCGATAAGGTAGGTTTTTAGTACTTAGGGGGTTAACTTTAGGGGTTTTAGGGTAAGGCGTTAAGGTTTTTAGGGTAGGGGGTAGCGTTGGTATTATGAGTTAACATTATGGATTTTTAGGGTAAGGGCTAAGATTAGGGACTTACCTTAGTGGTGAAGCGCCCGTCGGCTACAGGTCCCTGCAATGAGGTGAGTTGCGGTCAAGCGCCAGTGGTCATTTGGTCGCAGTGAAACGGCCGTGACCAATTGTCCTAGACTGGTAAAAACGGGGTAGTAGACACAGAACCTGATGTCAGATGGATTACTGAAGAATGATAGAGGAAACCTTATTTGTTATAATACTACATTTCCTTTCATGACTGATCCTTTACAATCATCCAATACCATTTTATTTCTAGTATTTATGGTATGTCAGACTGGATAACGTAAAGCGGCAGAATAATTGAACAGCAAAATTCTCTTCTATCACTTTCTAATATTACCTCATTTATGCAGTGCTCCTTATATTTTCTTATATATTTTGAAAAAGGTTCAATCCAGTATGTAGTAGGAAGTCAAGAAAACAATCTCGCAAAAATCTTAAAAAGACTTCTAGGAAATGTTGGAAGAAAGTTCAGAGGTGGAGCGGTTACCCAGTGAAAAAGCACATATTCAATGGAAACAAACAACAAGAGACTCACAATAATCTAAGATGTCACTGAGGTTAGGAATATGATCAATAGCACCAAGGTGACCTTTGTATGAGCATGATAGGATCAGGCTTCAAGAATAACGCATTCATTAAACAAAGGCTGAATAACACAACACGGTTGCACATCTCTGAACAGGAACAATGGGCGTAAGGAAGTGTTAACACAGATGCCTGATTGTTTATATAGTCACTAAATGCATTGATTAACAGTAATAGGAGAAATGTCTGCAAATGTGGTGATGATCAAAGATTACGTTTACAAAGTCAGTGGTGGACAGATCTTATTCAGGTGATAAGGTCTCAGGCATTCACGAACGTCAATTGTACAAACAGTTGTATGCCTCATTGTTCAATTCAAATCCCTGTCTCATTACTGACTAGGATTATAATGTCAGATTTGAAAAGCAGGCACAGGAAAATTGTTAATGTTTTGCTGTCAGTCTAACAGTTTGTTATTATAAACATCAAAATGTGCGTTCTTTCAATCTGAAGTTATAATTAACCTATGAAACCAATGCTTTTGCAAACATATTTTTTGTTTCATTTATTGCAAATAACACTTTTAAAAGGAATACACCTCTAGTATTACTGTAGTTCCCAGAGAGTAATTTACTAATGCATTTATAATATTTGTTTTCACTTTTTCATGCTAAGCAGCTTTCCACACCTTTTTCATCAGCTTCAGTCTGACAGAAAAAAATAGCAAAAATGCTAAGTCAATTACTTTCCCTTTACTTCCTTTCATACAACGTGGGTTGGGGCCCACGGACACCCGCGGGGACCATCTGGAGGTCAACGGAGCCTAGTGGGGACCACCCGAGGTCCCCCAGACGTCCGTGGGAACCCCCTGGGGTGCACTGTGGGGCCTGCGGACACCCGTGGGGACCACCGTGGTATTAATCCTCTGTCTATAAAAATAAAAATTGGTTTTATGTGGGGGCACAGGGGTTGGGTTGTATATTGGTGCTTACTACATATTTTCAGTGTTCGACAATCCTATACATTTACACGCCCGGGGCGGGTGGATTTAACCTCCGGGCGAGTAAATATTGGCCCAAGCAGCACACGTGTTTGTTTTTTTAAATTTCTCTGCTCGCGCTGAAAAAAAAACAAAAAAACTCCCCTGCCTGACAGCTGATTGGCGCACGCTCCGAGGCTTTGTGGGCGCGCGGCCAGGCTCTATATGAGCCCGTGCCCAATGAGCGGCCATTTTTTTTCCCAAGGAGGACACAGTAAGAACTATCTGTGCCTTCCCCCTTTCCCCGCTTCCCCACCATGTCAGCCCGCGGGGCCTGGAGATTGGAGCAGGGATGTCCCCTCAGGTCCCCGCTTCACCCCAATCCCCATGTCAGCCCACGGGGCCAGGAGATTGGAACGGGGATGTCCCCTCAGGTCCCCGCTTCACCCCGATCCCTGTGTCGGCCCGCGAGGCCGGGAGATTAGAGCAGGGATCACCCCTCAGGTCCCCGCTTCACCCCGCTCCACGTGTCAGTCCGCGGGGCCCGGAGATTGGAGCAGGAGGGGGGGGGAGAGGGGTGGTGTTGCTGGTCGCGGCCTTTCCTCTCTTCCGACCCCCTCCCCCGTGTGTGCAGAGTGAGAGAGAGAGTGTGTGTATGTATGTGTGTGTGTATATATGGGAGTGCGTGTGTGTGTGTGTGTGTGTGTGTGTGTGTGTGTGTGTGTGTGTATATGGGGGAGTGTGTGTG
>WSYH01010387.1:0-23371 GCA_036426205.1 Ascaphus truei | reverse complement strand
TGCACAGTGATAGTATAATCAAAAAAATTCAACAAATTGGAACCTTGTTGAAACGCATATGCGTGTCATCACATTTCTGCGCATGCGTATATGGCAAATTGGAACCTTGTTGAAACGAATATGCGTATCTTCACATTTCTGCACATGCGTGTCATTATGTTCCTAATTAAATTACTGTACAGTAAGATACAGTGCATTTCCTCATGGTGTCGCTAGATATCTGCTAGACAGTAGTCCAGTACTGAGTATACAGTACTGCATGAAAGTATTGCTGTTAGTGTATCTAAATAGTAAAAACCACTTTTATTTCTAGATTTATATAGTATTTTGGACATACTGTATTCTGTACAGTATATCAATGATTCATTTTTATATATTTGAATGCCTTTAGAATTTTAGGTATAGTACTATTGTAAGTGTCTAGACAGTAAAAACATAAACACACCAAAAGGTATATTTAAAGACTGAACATTTTTATTTGTACAGGATAATTGTAATGCTCGCGCTACCCACAAACAAGGCAGGACCCCGTCACTGAGGTGGAACGGCACAAAATAACACACTCACAGTGGCGGAAGCGTACCTGGAAGGTGAAATGTCTAGCATTGCCAGGACTGGGTAGAAGATAGAAGGTTAAACGTGATACTCGCCGGATCTGGTGTCTGGAGATGAGAGAATCGGCATGGTCCGTTAGCCGTTGGTCTGGGAGTGGAGAAGGGATGATAATCCGATTCCGTGCAGTCGAGTCCAGGGGTTCCAGAGATAGCCGTAGTCAGGGAGAGCCCAGGTCAGATTACAGAGAGGGTTCGAGACAAGCCGGTTCGGTACACAAGAGGATACTGCAAGAAAAAGCACAGGGAAGGGAGCATGGCACAACTGTGGACAGCAACGAGGCTACGAAGGTTTATGCTGAGTGAAGACTGAGTGAGAGCGCAGGGTATTTGAAGGGAGGAGAACCAATGAGAAGCGGAGGCGGGTCGGAGGCGCGGTCCGAGCGGAAGCTAGGATAGGACACAGGAAACAAGAGAATTACTGTTGCTTGATGCGCCGCTGAGGAGCGTTGCGCGACGTCGCAGGAGTGCACTGTGCGCGAGGGGGAGGTGAGACGTCAGCAGCAGTTTAGCTGAGCTCCGTGGGCAGTGAAAAAAACGCCCGGGTGCGCGTGCACTCTGTAAGCAGAGGGGGGTGCACTACCGGTGAAGAGAGGGGCGGAGGCAGCAGCGGCTGCAGTACAATGGTGAGGTAAGGAGGGAACATACCGTCTGGGACGTGTTCCCCGATTCCTTACTGTACCCCCCCTCCCCCCTGAGGATCGGCCTCAGGACGATCTTCCCATGTCTTGTGGGGGAATTTGATCCGAAACTGCCTGAGTAGGGCTGGAGCATTGATCTGCTGTTTCGGTACCCAGGAGCGTTCCTCTGGTCCAAAACCTTTCCAGTGCACGAGGAACTGGATTCTCCCTCTGGAGATTTTGGAGTCGATGATGGAGCGGATCTCCCATTCCTGTTGTCCTTGGATCGTGACCAGAGGTGGTCTGTGGGAATGATCAGGGAATTGGGTGCTCTGGGTAACAGGTTTAAGCAGAGAGGTATGGAATACTGCCGGGATCTTAATAGATAACCTCCCATGCACATCACCCCCTCTGCACATCAACCCTCCTGCTCATCACCCCCCCTGCACCTCACATATCCCCCTGCACCTCACATCAACCCCCTGCACCTCCTCACCTCACATCACCCCCCTGCACCTCATCTCACCCCTGCACCTCCTCACCGTCAAATTAGCCCCTGCACCTCCCATACACCTCCCCTCACCACCCTGCACCTCAGATCACAGCGGCAGAGCAAGCAGGACTGCGCGCGCTCGCACGCAGTGGGCACCGGAAGTGCCGCACTGCTATAGCGTGCAGTCTTGAGAGTGGGCTGAGGGGGAGAGCGGGCTTGGCTCGCGGCGAAGAGGGAGAGCGTACTCAGGGGAGGGAGAGTGGACTTGGGGGAGGGAGAGTGGACTCGGGAGGGAGGAGGGGGAAAGCTGCCATTGGCCGATCTGCGCATACGCATCCATCGCCCATGTCAGCGGGCGTGTGGTGGGAGCAGCGGCCATTACGTGACGTCATTTCCGTTTCACATTTTCGTCTCCATCTCTCCAGTTTTATCCCATCAAATTAACTAGGTGCCACTAAAGAAGTTTTACTTCAAAAAGATATATATATTTTTAAAATTTTGTTAAATATTACAAATATCCATCACATTATGTTCTCTAAGTCCCGCAATTCATTCTCTCCACATTACATTTTTTTAAAATATTTTTGAAACATTGTGTGCACCATTGTTCTGCAAGGCATTCAGATGCTCAATGCAGGCCTTGTGTCTTCTGCCTTGAGGCACATGTGTTGGTATGGAACACAATAGCCCTGCGTGTCATTCACCAGGAAGTGGAATTTCAGAGTGGCCAGGGACATTTTATCTGGGCTTTTGAGCCAAAGCATAAAACTGTTGAGAGAGGAATGCAGGTTCATCTCACTGACCAAGTTATTTGGTCCCTACTAATAATGATATTGGGACAGGTAGCCAGATGGAGACATATAATCAGGTTGAGGCAGGTCCTCAGGTTGGGGTAGGTAGTTGGGATGTACTGTATGTTCATCTGTTTTTCAGTGTCGGTTGGCCTGTACTGGTAGTATTATTGGTATTGAGACAGGCATTCGGGCTGGAGCTGGTAAGCGGGTGGTAGCACATTGGAGAGACCGACTCGGGAAGTAAGATTATTCAGTCTGTTGGTCATGATTTTTCTCCTTCTGAAGTTGCCATAATCAAACATACCCACAAAAGATGGGTGCAGTAACAAGCAACCTCCTTTCTTGCTGGGACACAGAGTTGTTCTAATAAAGCAATAATTCAAAGTCAAATTGTCTTAAAGAATTTCTCCACCCTTGCTGTTTTCGTGCATTTTTGAAGTAGTCATACTTGTCAATGATATAGTCATAGATCTCAGATAGAGTTGCATTCTTATCTGTCCCTACTTTAATTGCATAATATATTATGTATTCAAAACTGCATTGTTTGCTACAAGGAGTTGCCATCATGTCATGTCCCATGCAACACTCAGAAATGTCAATGTAAAATACATTCTGGTTGCTAATAAACTGTGAAACACCGATATTTGATAAAGTTTTGATGGAGTAAGGTCATTTAACAAAGGAACATACTGTACTGTACATACTTTTTATCTGGCCTTATAGACATCTATTTTCAGATATTGAACTGCACCGCACTGTATCATTCAGTGTCCCCCATAGGCAAAGACATTCACTCTGCCATATGTCGGACACACACTGAACTGTAACCACACAAATAATCATTCCGTCTGACCACTAAATAAATTCAGACGGAGCAGGGACAACACGCCACGGAGAGGCACAATTTCCCAGAAGAAAGCGAAAGGACTGTTTAGGGAGCATCAGTGGAGGCTGAAAGGGAACCAAAGACTGCATCTGTAGCACAGCCCTTTAAACATTTTTTTTGTACTTTTACCTCAACTGCTAATTTCTATGCATAAAGTCTCTAGATTTTTATAAATTCCTTCATAAACATCTAACCTTATAATAGGTTGTAAATATGGTTTAGAAACAAAAGATTGGATGGTGCTCAAGCTGTGGAGTGCTCACACGCATAAATAGCAGTATTACATTTGTATGTATAGTCCAGACTGCTTAAATAATATATTGATAGGCTGATATAGTATTATAATTGTCAGTAAAACTGGAAGAAAAATGCCTAGTGAGACAAGCCCAGTACTCACAATTATGGCAAACCTTTCACAGTTTATAAGGCAAAGTGCAGGACAATAAGATAAAACAAATTGCACATAGCCAGTACCTTTTATTTTCTTATGAGCGTGAAACGCGTTGGTGGTGCGTTTTTTTATCTCGGCCGTTGTATTCCTTTGCATACCCAGTCATGGGTTTCTTGAAATTTTCCCACGTTAAGATACGAGTTTACTAGTGTTTTGATCGAGTGCAGAAAATTGTGTTTTAGCGTTGTCTTCAATACCGTCGATAAACTGAAGTGGGCCATCGCGAGTTGTTGGCTTAAAAATCTAATTGCAATTCAACCTATCTTTTATTGCTGTACAGTACTTCAAGTGTGTGCAATTGTAATTTGAAGTTTAACGTTACGATTTCATACTGTATACTGTACATGGGAAAGAAGTACTTTCTAAGGCTCCTTAGCCATACACAAATTCTCAAACTGTACCAATCTGTAGAAGATTATCACCACATTTCTACGCATGCGTGTATTGCAAATTGGAACCTTGTTGAAACGCATATGCGTGTCATCACATTTCTGCACATGCGTGTCATTATGTTCCTAATTAAATTACTGTACAGTAAGATACAGTGCATTTCCTCACGGTGCCGCTAGATATCTGCTAGACAGTAGTACAGTACTGAGTGTACAGTACTGCATGAAAGTATTGCTGTTAGTGTATCTAAATAGTAAAAACCACTTTTATTTCTAGATTTATATAGTATTTTGTACATACTGTATTCTGTACAGTATATCAATGATACATTTTTATATATTTGAATGCCTTTAGAATTTTAGGTATAGTACTATTGTAAGTGTCTAGACAGTAAAAACATAAACACACCAAAAGGTATATTTAAAGACTGAACATTTTTATTTGTACAGGATAATTGTAATGCTCGCGCTACCCACAAACAAGGCAGGACCCCGGCACTGAGGTGGAACGGCACAAAACCACGCACTCACAGTGGCGGAAGCGTACCTGGAAGGTGAAATGTCTAGCATTGCCAGGACTGGGTAGAAGATAGAAGGTTAAACGTGATACTCGCCGGATCTGGTGTCTGGAGATGAGAGAATCGGCATGGTCCGTTAGCCGTTGGTCTGGGCGTGGAGAAGGGATGATAATCCGATTCCGTGCAGTCGAGTCCAGGGGTTCCAGAGATAGCCGTAGTCAGGGAGAGCCCAGGTCAGATTCCAGAGAGGGTTCGAGACAAGCCGATTCGGTACACAAGAGGATACTGCAAGTAAAAGCACAGGGAAGGGAGCACGGCACGGCACGGACAGCAACGAGGCTACGAAGGTTTATGCTGAGTGAAGACTGAGTGAGAGCGCAGGGTATTTGTAGGGAGGAGAACCAATGGGAAGCGGAGGCGGGTCGGAGGTGCGGTCCGTGCGGAAGCTAGGATAGGACACAGGAGACGAGAGAATTACTGTTGCTTGATGTGCCGCTGAGGAGCGTTGTTCGACGTCGCAGGAGTGCACTGTGTGCGAGGGGGAGGTGAGACGTCAGCGGCAGTTTAGCTGAGCTCCGTGGGCAGTGAATAAAAAGCCCGGGTGCGCGCGCACTCTGTAAGCAGAGGGGGGTGCACTACCGGCGGAGAGGGGGCGGAGGCAGCAGCGGCTGCAGTACAATGGTGAGGTAAGGAGGGAACACTCCGTCTGGGACGTGTTCCCCGATTCCTTACTGTACCCCCCCCCCCCTTGAGGATCGGCCTCAGGACGATCTTCCCATGTCTTGTGGGGGAATTTGATCTGAAACTGCCTGAGTAGGGCTGGAGCATTGATCTGCTGTTTCGGTACCCATGAGCGTTCCTCTGGTACAAAACCTTTCCAGTGCACGAGGAACTGGATTCTCCCTCTGGAGATTTTGGAGTCGATGATGGAGCGGATCTCCCATTCCTGTTGTCCTTGGATCGTGACCAGAGGTGGTCTGTGGGAATGATCAGGGAATTGGGTGCTCTGGGTAACAGGTTTAAGCAGAGAGGTATGGAATACTGCCGGGATCTTCATAGATTGTGGAAGTTTAAGGCGATATGCCACTATAATTTATAATAATTATTATTAATTATTATTTATAAATTATACAATAGTATAAAAATAAAATAATAATTTATAAATTATTATTTTAATTTTGTTATCATTTATAAATTATACCATATCATACATGAATCAAACCAAGGACCTTTCATATGCTAGTTAGGGTTTGTACCTCTACACCACAGGGATTGTGTGATGTCACAGACATCTATATATAAACTTAACATTACAAAGTACACTGTGTACTGTGCCAATGTGCTTTAGAGCAGCGGTGCGCAATCTGTGGGGCGCGACCCCCAGGGGGGGCGCGAGACTGCCGACGGGGGGCGCGGGGTTTACAGAGGCCCCGCGCGCTTCCCGAAGGCACTTAAATTAAGTGCCGGGGGAGCTGCAGGGCCTCTGTAAACCATACTTACCCGTGGCTCCGGCGGCTTCCTCCCGGCGTCGCCATGGCAACGCGGCGTCAAAATGACGCTGCGAGGTCATGTGATGTCACGTTGCTATGGCAACGTGACGTCATTACGCCGGTGCGAGGGTAAGTTGGGGTTGGGGGGGCGCGGGAGGGAGGGGACAGCCGGCAGGGGGGCGCAGGGAAAAAAGTTTGCGCCCCCCTGCTTTAGAGGATACATATATTTATAGGGTATATCTTGTCACACCAAGCCTATGGTGTAGAGGTAAGAGGTAAGGCATTGGTATCAGTATTATGGAATTATGGAAGGTCCTGAGTTCGATCCCTGCATGTGTATTTTACAAAATGTATTAATGTTCAATTCCCACATGGTGTGTGTATGTGTCCGTTAGTCAATAAAGCATTGAATTGAATGTTTAAAAAATAACGCAGAGCACGACAGCGAGGAGAGCACGTGGACAGCTGCAGAGAGGAGACAGCGAGGAGAGCACGTGGACACAGCCCTTTGAAGTGAGGAGAGAGATCTAGATGCCGGCATGGCAAAATTGAGGTTTTCAAATCGTTAGCCATGTTCAGACCGCGTTATAGGCGGATTTGCGTTGTAGCGGATCGCACTATAACGGGGTTGAGCTGTACTTCAGAGCGAACCTTATCGAAAACATCTTGAAAGTCAGAGTAGACCTCCGGGATGGGGGTCTTAGTTATCTCCCGCTCAGCCAGGACTTGAACCAGCCTTCAAGTCTTCAGGGCAGCAGGAGACTGGACTTTCCACTATATTGGTATCGTATTTCCAAAAGTGCAACACTGTAAGAAAATCCATCTTTGAGCACTATAGTTGTGTTTTTAGTTGGTATTAAGCAGAAAAATATACCTTGTCAACAATATTCTTCTTATGGGCATTGCATTGATTACACTGTATAATAATTGCATTAATTACACTGTATAATAATTGTGTAATGTTTATCCGGCTGTTAAGTATATATGCTTCTATATCACTAATAATTTACGACCAAGCCTTTGAGACTTCCTCATTTTGGTCTCCTTACATATGCATGGTAATAAAAAATCATTACTCATTTATCCTATTTTGGACTGGACATGACTTTCCCCTCCCTGGTTCCTCAGGCGTTGTCCATTAATGTGCTGAGGGCTATGGTTGGTTGAGCAACATGTATACGAACAGATATACTTAGGGATGTTACATGCATATAAACGGATTTTACATTTAACAAAAGTTTTGCAAATTAAGAATAATCTATTCGCACTCACTAAACTCTGATGTCTGGCGATATTGGGCTACGGCCAAGACATATCACCATTTATTATCACCTACCCCAGGCTGGCATAAGCTCAATATTGCTTTGGTGTATAATGGACACTACAGTATAGACATAGACATAGACAAGATAAGACTAGCCAACCTAGAATGAAAATTAAACATACATAATATTAACAAGGTTGGGCTTGAATATTAACCCATTAGAAGCCCAATTGGCCAGATGATCAACCAATGACTTGTAGGCTACTTGGGCAACTATAGACTTGACATGTGTACACGTAGATGTCCTGTTTTTATTGTATTTGTAGGGAGCTTATGATATGGTATATTAACACCTTCAGTGCCTGAAGCCATTCCGTTGCAACACATTGATAGTCTCAGGCATCAAACAGGGTAATTCATTTTCTGCCATAGGGTTTTCTAAAACATAACTCTTTGGTAGAAAAGTGTGATATCCCGAGCACCCACACTGCAATACCGCACACATATGTAATTACATCGATAGCGTGAATTCATGCAGATTTCTAAAGGTTAACGCTGATTGGTATCACTAGCATTATTTAATACTGAGTTACGTCTGTTTTGGCATATGCAAATAAGATTGAATACTGTATTCACTTATGAATACGTCATTCCAAGTAAATATGGCGGAACTCTGCAAAAAAAATTTGCAATCACAATTTTGTTTTAAAGCACACTTTAGTAAATCTAGCCCTAGATACTAGATAGGGGATCCCCGCAGCTGTCGATAGATACGATGTGATAGTGATGTAGGTGCTCCCTAGGTAAGTATTAATCAACAACAAACAGAGAAAGGGAACCTAGTTTGGGCACTCTAGTACATCAAATGGGTGAGGTATGGAGGATTTAAAACAACTTTAATAAATCCCTAAATAAAATATTGGGGATTAAAACGAGTATTAAATGCTGTGATCCTAAGGTCTGATCCTGTGATAACAAGTTCTGGATCGGTAATGCGGATGGCAGAAACACTCAAAAAGGAGTGTCCTGCAATCAGAAAGGTGAGTAAAATACAAACACCTGTGTGAATAACCAGAGGTGTAGAACTCAACTGTTTAGGTAGGTGTCAGTGCACATATCCTGAATATATAATAAATGAAAAAAAATGTATATATATATAGTAACCATACAAAAAGACCCTAGCTTGGTCTGCCGATAGCCAAGAACAGTGATTGAGGCACTGCGACTCCACAGTAGCTAGATAAATCTTACTGGAGGTAGGGTCAGTAATTGTGCAGTGTAATGATGTGTCAGGGTAATGTAGTTAGACCCAGGTACCTAAAAAGATAATATATCTTAGGTATATTCAAAACTGGGTATGTGGGGTTAATGTATTCCCCAGCCAAAAATGTTAGGCAAGTAAGGCACTGATATCTACTTAAGCTACACTAATAACACAACAGGCACAGCTCAATGTGTGGTATGCCTGTGACCCTCACATCTAAAGTATACCTTTGAACTTAATACAATGTACAGAATGGTTCATAGGGGTAACCAGGGTAAATGGCACTGACCCAACAACTGCTCTGTTAGTCAGAGCTGATCAATAAAGGGTCAGTGCTAATGAGGGTGGGTAAATATAAGATCATAAGTAGAATGCACTAATGTGTATCTATCTTGTAAGTGTAGCCAGATAGAGTTACAACCTACTGGTTAGAGGGCTCCCTTGGACAATCCATTATAGGAGCCACTGCATAAGAAAACACGCTGCAAATGCTGGGAGGCAATGCTGCCAGCTGACTCACGTGTAGGTGTCTGAGTCATGCGCGTGCCCCTTAGTGCCGACGCGCGCGTTTCGCGTGACAACGCTTCCTCAAGGCAGGTAGGAGGGGGGCTCCTTTTTGAGTGTTTCTGCCATCCGCATTACCGATCCAGAACTTGTTATCACAGGTTCAGACCTTAGGATCACAGCATTTAATACTCGTTTTAATCCCCAATATTTTATTTAGTGATTTATTAAAGTTGTTTTAAATCCTCCATACCTCACCCATTTGATGTGCTAGAGTGCCCAAACTAGGTTTCTTAAATCTAGCCCTAAAAAGTTTTTTTTTTTTCAGTGTTGCAGGTTCCACTGAAAATTACTTGAGAAGGGCAGCTTCTATGTAATTATCTTATTTGCTCCAGGTTCATGTTTGCATTGGTGTACAATGAGATAAGGGATTTATGGGGCAAGTGGGAGGAGGTTTAGGAAAAAGATACATTTCCATCTAGTGCAGGTGCAAATATATCCAGACTCCCCTTCACTGGAGCAGCAGTGGTCATCCATACGGTGGCTATCAGACCACACCATCACCATGGGATGTTGCAATCACGTTCCGTCAGGTTAACCAAAGCAGTGAGGAAAGTTAGTCTGGCTGTGTATGTTTATGTATTGTGTATTAAAGTAATTATGTGCGGCTTGCATTACTTTTCTTGAGGGTTTTTCACGTTGGTTTTCTCCATCATCTTAAAGGTGGTTGAAATTGTGTTTCTGGCACAGAATACTAGTGCAGCAATGTGTATGCACCCAATTATACAATAGAAATACTCTTAATTAAATTAAATATGTTGCATTTCAGAAACAAATACAACTTTTTTTTAAAACAAAATGTGTCAGCGCTGTCCACTTTCTTGATAAATAGATCCAGTATCTTTGGGTTATCTCAAAGTTTGGATCATGACAAAGGGTGACCATGGAATGCCCCCCACTTTTTGAATATAGCACGCTTAGCACAGTGAGGAGCAGGGGGACAATCCTCATGATGACAGTCGTGTTCCTCCCATCTATTATATAAATAAATATTATAATAAAATAAATTGTATAATTGGGCAGAGTAAACCAGAAAAAGTTTTCTAAACAGGAGACTTTCATAAATAGACCCCTCTAAAAGGAGGAGTAACTGGCACAGCTGTACAATATTGTTTGCTACATCTAGTATTCCGCACCAAAATTGTCATCACTTGCAGATTAAACATTCTCCATTCTTCCACACTACAACCAAAGGAGACTTACTGTATGTAGAACAGAATCTGATTGCAAAGGGACAGGTTTACTAAACAGAGGTGTTGATGCCTTTTAGTAAATACCATATTTAGTAAGGAGCGAGAAGGCATCTTGTAGAATTCGCAACAGTCAGGTAGACGCTGTATGGAAAAGACACAGTCAGCCATCTTACTATACTCAAATAAACTAAATTGATTGGAAGACAGTGGCAACACCACCATCTCTGGAGTGTGTCTTATGGAATGTCTGCCTTAAGTAGGAACTCTGAATTCCTCTCACCACAACATTTATACCATGTGACTTGTGCTGTGAAATCTAGTGATAAATGAAGGTATAAATACATTTACATGAAATGTAAACTGTTGGGGAGATTATTGAAGCAAAATGCAGCTCTATGATGAATCATAGAGCACCGAAGTGGACTCCTTGGGGTGCAGCTGATTGTTCTCATGAATATAAGTATGGGTATGTATTGTATGTTACGAAATAAACACAAGAGAAAATCAAATAGGGCGGTGTTAAAGAATAAATATATATATACAGGAATCATTTGACACACAAGCAATGGAGTCATTCTTAAACTGGTTTTCTAATTAGTACATGTGAGCCATACCTAGGAATATGCTCACATGACATAACAAAGAAATTTCTGAATGGTATATTCAGCCTTTTACAGGGGCGTTGCATAAAAACTTATAACATTGGATTGGATAAATTAATACATCTGTGACACATGCTAGTGTCTGTAGGAGGATAGAATCTGCATTTGGTAATGTGTGGTAATATGTGTTGTTGCTCGTGTTTGATAGGCCAAAGAAAGAGAAAAGTGAAAGTCATCTGTAGAAAAATACTGTGAACAACACTTTTGTTGCCAAGTCCGGGTGCAGATATGGAAGTAACGTCCATGAATAAAAAAATTAAGAAAGCAGCTGCAAAACAGAGATTTTTGTACTCATTCTTTAAGGGACAGTCAGTCACACAAATCCTTTCAGCGGTATGTCCCAACAAATAAAATAGTTGAATAAAGAATACTCTATACACTCACAGAGTTAATTCCTTTTTCAGGCGTGTTGCAATTCTACTGAGCTTTCACAGTTTGGAATCTGTTTCACACTCAAGAAGATTTTCACACTTCAAAAGGTGTTTTCCTCCACCAAAGGATAACTTCACTAGGCTTCTTACAAACTCCACTAGATCAAGGGGCAAGCCATGTGTTAACGTTATTTTAATAACATGATGCACATAAACATTGTTACACTCACAAATGTGTCAGTTGATTCCAGAATACTAGTGCAGCAATGTGTATGCACCCAATTCTACAATAGAAATACTCTTAATTAAATATGTTGCATTTCAGAAACAAATGCAACTTTTTTTTGAAAAGCAAATGTGTCAGTGCAGTCCACATTCTTGATAAATAAATTCAGTATCTTTGGATTATCTCAAAGTTTGGATCATGACAAAGGGTGACCATGGAATGCCCCCCACTTTTTGAATATATCACGCTTAGCACAGTGAGGAGCGGGGGACAATCCTCATGATGACAGTAGTGTCCCTCCAATCTATTACATAAACAATAAATTGTCTAAATTTAGCATAGGTTGAACTTGATGGACGTACGTCTTTTTTCAACCTCATCTACTATGTAACTATGTAACCATGTAATTGGGCAGAGTAAACCAGAAAAGGTTTTCTAAACAGGAGACTTTCCTAAATAGGCCCCTCTAAAAGGAGGAGTAACTGGCACAGCTGTACGATATTGTTTGCTACATCTAGTATTCCGCACCAAAATTGTCATCACTTGCAGATTAAACATTCCCCTTTCTTCCACACTACAACCAAAGGAGACTTACTGTAAATAAAACAGAATCTGATTGCAAAGGAACAGGTTTACTAAACAGAGGTGTTGATGCCTTTTAGTAAATACCATATTTAGTAAGGAGCGAGAAGGCATCTTGTGGAAGTCAAAACAGTCAGGTAGACGCTGTATGGAAAAGACATAGTCAGCCATCTTATTATACTCAAATAAACTAAATTGATTGGAAGACAGTGGCAACACCACCATCTCTGGAGTGTGTCTTATGGAATGTCTGCCTTAAGTAGGAACTCTGAATTCCTCTCACCACAATATTTATACCATGTGACTTGTGCTGTGAAATATAGTGATAAATGAAGGTATAAATACATTTACATGAAATGTAAACTGTTGGGGAGATTATTGAAGCAAAATGCAGCTCTAAGATGAATCATGGAGCACCGAAGTGGACTCCTTGGGGCGCAGCTGATTGTTCTAATGAATATATCTATGGGTACAGACGAGACAACAAGTATTCTAAAGCTTGCCTTAAACTAACCCGGGTTACATGCTGGGTACATGCTGGGTGTAACCTGGCTAGTTTAAGGCAAGTTTAAGGCATTTCTGCATTGACTAATGACCCATCAGATTAACTCAGCAGGGGTCCTTGGCAGTCTCATTCAGTTTGAATGGGTCTGCCAGGGAACCCCGCTGTTAATCTGATGGGCCATTAGTCAATGCAGAAATGCCTTAAACTTGCCTTAAATTAGACCCAGCATGTACCCAGCATGTACCTGAGTCTTTTTGGCGATTGTCACTGATTTGTGTTAGAATAACCGTCGGCACTACAGTATATACTGTATGTTACGAAATAAACACAAGAGAAAATCAAATAGGGCGGTGTTAAAGAATAAATATAAATAAAGGAATCATTTGACACACAAGCAATGGAGTAATTCTTAAACTGGTATTCTAATTAGTACATGTGAGCCATACCTAGGAATATGCTCACATGACACAACAAAGAAATTTCGGAACGGTATATTCAGCCTTTTACAAGGGGCATAGCATAAAAACTTATAACATTGGATTGGATAAATTAATACATCTGTGACACATGCTAGTGTCTGTATTGGATAGAATCTGCATCTGGTAATGTGTGGCAATATGTGTTGTTGCTCGTGTTTTATTGGCCAAAGAAGGAGGTAAGTGAAAGTCATCTGTAGGAAAATACCGTGAACAACACTTTTGATGCCAAGTCCGGGTGCAGATATGGAAGTAACGTCCATGAATAAAAAAATGAAGTAGCTGCAAAACAGAGATTTTTGTACTCATTCTTAAAGGGATAGTCACACAAATCCTTTCAGCGGTATATCCCAACAAATAAAATTGTTGAATAAGGAATACTCTATACACTCACAGAGTTAATTCTTTTTTCAAGCGTGTTGCAATTCTACTGAGCTTTCACAGTTTGGAACCTGTTTCACGCTCAAGAAGATTTTCACACTTCAAAAGGTGTTTTCCTCCACCAAAGGATAACTTCACTAGTCTTCGTATAAACTCCACTAGATCAAGGGTCAAGCCATGTATTAACGTTATTTTAATAACATGATGCACATAAACATTGTTACACTCACAAACGTGCCAGTTGATTCCAGCTTATGCAGGTCAGTGCTTCTGATTCTACGAGGAATTCAGACCTCTGGTCTGACTGTCTGGGCTGGGGAGGCACCCTGGATGACTTACATTGGTATCAATCTGTATTAACACCATATAATCAATATAAACCAAACCCTGAAAGAAGATTAGTTGGCAAAAGGCACACATTACCCTCTACTGTTTTGCACAAAGCATTGTGCTGAGTTGCGGGTCGGAGTCTCTGCTGTCACTGTTACATCTCACCATTGTGCATGAAGTATCGGGCTGAGGTCCTGCGGCAAGGGTTACAGTTCTAAGTATAGCCATGGCTGAACCAGACAATCTTTCTGCCTTCCTGTCACGTAAGTTCTGATAGCTACAGACAGTAACAGGCTATCCTATGGGTTTACCCCTCCACATGCTGCCTCCCTGAGTGATAGGGGTGGAGGTGAATGGGAATCTGTATACAACCAATCTTGGTGCAGACCCTGTGACATCCCCCTCTGAGCCTTAGAGAGTAAGTGTCCAAATTGTTTCAGTCAAGCGCTTCCCCTCCTGGAGTAAGGAGTTGAGCCCTTCCCCTCCTGGGGCTGAGTGAACCCAAGGTCTGTGAAGAGCACAAGGCCTCAATATTTCCTGTTTGGCCAGGGTGCCCCAACATCACGGCCCGGAGGAGGTGTCCTTAACTTCCTCAGAAGAAGATGACAGCCGTTCGGGACTTGTAAAGAAGAGATCTTCACCTGCCTGTGTCCTGCGGCAGAGTCCTGATCCAGCGGCGTCCGTCCAGAAGACCGTGGTCCTGCTGGAACCCCGGAGAAGCCCCACACCTGAAGAAGACATCGGCGCTGTGAAGGACCAGTCCGCCAAGGAACCTGTGGAGCCAGAAGACGTCACCTAACGTCAGATGGGTGAGGCTCCACCGTCTTATATCACACAGGATACTGCACAGGCCTACCTAAATGAGGAGCTAGACGGGGCCTTGTTTGGTGTGCCGCGGGGTGATGCACTTCCGGTGCTGCCAGACGTGACGTCATCACCACCGCCGAACTTGTGCCTGCCTAGAGATCTCGTGAGGATGGCCGTCCATGATGATGTTGTCAAGATGGAGGCAGCGCAAGCTGCAGAACCAGTACTTGCCAGGGTGAGTGACGAACGGTTCACAACAGTCCCTGCCCCACCGAAGACCCCGCTTTGAGGAAGAAGTCGTCGGACCATCGGATATCCTAGTGCAGCCCCAATACTATCCCCTAGGGGTCGTGACAAACCCAAAATTGCCAACTCTGGATTGGTTATGGACATTGATAGGCTCAGGTGACTGGCCCCAGTTCCCCAAGGCCCATCACCAGCCCCTGCCACCAGCCCGATACTGCCATCCAGGGGTAAAGGTAAGCCCAGTCCAGAGTGATTTATCCGGGATCCTCCTAGGCCTCGACCCTGGGCCTGTAGTTCCACTGTTTCGGCCCCTGCTGCATTCACCTTTGTACTGTTCCGTTTTTCTAGTGATGATCTGTCCCCTAGTCTGTCAACAGATTTAAGGGAGTGGGACTTTGGGGGAAGGGATGGTTTGTCTGATGAGTCAGAGGGAGAAATACCTGCATCTAGTCGCATACTAGTGGCTAGATCCCCTGGGTTATTCAGGTTTTTTAAGTAGTCATCATTATCCCAACAGTCAGCTACATCTTGTGTGTCCTCGTAGATGGACGCAAGGTCCTGTAGTAGATTACTTTTGGGGGGAAGGTCAACTGACACCTGAGGAAATAGCTTGAGCCCTCAGTAAGAGGTTGGGAGAGATTAATTTAAGGGTAAGAATACCCAAGGGACCGTCTATTTTAGAACTTAGCGAACCTACATTTTGGTTGCTGCCCGGCCAAGGATCAAGGCCGCAAAATATTAAAATTCAGTAGAGCTGACAGGGCCATACCACACAGCAAAAGACAGAAAAACAAGGCGCACAACGCACATAGTGAAGTAAAATTAAAAATACAATTTACTCATAAAATAAGATAAGTTCTGCGTACATCAATATGGTTAAAAATGAGCAGTTGGTAATTGGGTATACCACACCAGTAGACAGCTGCAAACAGCACTCCTCACTCGATCGCAGGGTGCAGGGGATTGGTTGTCATCTGATGGCAAGCTGGTGTTTGTAGATGCCGTCTCCCTCTCACTCAAGGCAGGGCAGGTCTCAGTCTTTACTCCCAGATGATCCTGGAGCACCGATCCGCATCGGCGTGTAGCAGCCTCCACTGTTATCCGCATGTAAGCACGTTGGTCACGTGCCGTTTCTCCTCTACGGAGCGCCCGATAATGACGTCACAGTCTGGTCGCACTCTCTACGAACCGTCTGCAGGGGCTCAATGCGTGCAGTGTAGTGAAGGATACACGCCGCCTCTTGGAAAGGAGATTTCTGCACCGTGTCTTGCGGGAAACGGGGGGAACACTTGTATAGAGTGTTAGCACCAAACAAGAGGGTACTAGGAAGTGAGCAATGACACCCTCCAACGCGTTTCGTAACTCGTGGTTACTTCTTCAGGGAACCACACAGGTACCGTCAATCTCACGGGTATGAGTTCCTGTATGTACCCGAGCCGATCATAGAAGAAATAGAGAATCACCGTCATGATTGGCTCAAGCAGGTCATCTTAGCTTATCTTTATTACAAAACTACTGAGAAGAAATTCATCAATGAATCCAAAATATGTTCCATCATGGAGGAGTGTTGGTGGGTACATGCATTTATAAGGACAGAGTAGAGATTATACAGTGTCCTCGTCCCCCTAAGGTATAATACATCTGGACCAAGATGTTTGATGGGCGGGTGGTAAAGAAACCCGATCCTGAATACTACAGGTAGGGTGTAACGGATTGCTCACCACAAACAAGGCGTGACCGCGAGGCCAAGGTGGGGATAGATATACAACACCAACCCACAGCCACGTGGGCATATCTGGAGTATAGATTGGTTGAGGTAGCCAGGTTGGAGAGGTAAGGATAGTAAGGGGTACTTGCCGAGGTTGAGGTTGGAGAGGTGCGGAACGTTGCAGGTACTTAGCCGTGGTCAGGATTGGAGAGATGCGGATCGTTGTGATACTTTGCCGAGGTCGGGATTGGAGAGGTGCGGATCGTCGTTGGTAGCCGGGGTCAGGAGATTAGAAGAGTGGAGTCCAAAAGAGTAGCCGAGGTCAGGAAAAAAAGGAACAAAAGAGCTAAGAACAGGAGTACAGGACAAGACTGTGTAGGCAAGGGTAGCAGTGAACACTTCCAACAAAAAAAAAGGTTTATCATCAGCTAAATTGCCAGTGTGATGGATGAGCATATAAAGGAGACAGGCACCAATGAGGAAAAAGTAGAGTGGAGGCGTGTCAGCAGCACCTGCTTTGATTGGCAGTTCGGTGCAGGAGAGAGGTGAGGAAAGGGTCCGTGATGATGGTGAGTGATGTGGTGCTTGCGTGTGCGCTTTGCACGCCGATGACATCACTGTGTGGGCTCAACCTGGAGGCGGGACTAGATGGGAGTGTATTAACCTCCACGCAGGATGCGCGCACGCCCCTAGGATGGCAGAAGGGACGCATCACGGATGACGGAACGAGCGGGGGCACAATCGCGAGTTGGGGTAAGTGCCGGGTGCGCCGAGCGCATTGCGGATCACAGATCCTGACATAGGGATTCTGTTCTTCTTCCTGTTGGAAGAATTGTTCTATCATCATCGCTGTAAGCAGTGGATGGTATGGGTCCCTATTGTCTGTATACTGTATATTGTTATGTTGTGACATCTGCTGTAACCTGTTTCTGTATTGCAGACTCCAAGTTACTGGATGGTGTCCAAATTTGATCCCAATGAGGACATGGGAATTTCACCTAAGGGAGAGTATAGCCATGGCTGGACCAGACTATCTTTCTGCCTTCCTGTCACATAAGTTCTGATATCTACAGGCAGTAGGTTGTAGTAGTAGTAGTACCTATCCTGTAGGTTTACCCCTCCTCATGCTGCCTCTCTGAGTGACAGGGGTGGAGGTGAATGGGAGTCTGTGTACAACCAATCATGGTGCAGACCATGTGCCCTCCCCATCTGAGCCTTCGAGAGGAAGTGTCCAAATTGTTTCAGTCAAGCCCTTCCCTTCCTGGGGTAAGGAGTGGAGCTCTTCCCCTCCTGGGGAAGAGAGAGGAGCTAAGCCCCTGCGGGGGCTGAGTGAAACCAAGATCTGTGCACAGCACAAGGTCTCAATATTACCTGTTGGCCAGCACCAACCAGGGGTGTGGAACCCATTCTCCACTATGATGCAAACGCTGTGATACCACCTGCAGTGGCTGCACAATAAAGATCCCTTTTATATATATTCTGACTAAGTCGCAATCTATTGGGCAGAAGTATAGGAGAAAATACTGTCATGGTTGGGACTGTGACTGTAGGTTCTGTCACCAATGAAGAGAACCTGAAGATCACCTAAAGCCTGTCCTGTTCCCCACAACATCGCGGAAGCTCATGCTTCCTGGACCCTCACAGGTAACCGGCACGACACGTAACACGTAACTGTAGCCTAGTCAAGATCTCCCAGAGGTGGGGGGCGGGGGGGAGGAGCAGTGCTACATAAGTATCAATGCTGAAAGTGCAAATATTTTGGTACATGCAGCTCACTATGAGGTAGATACACAAAGCTCTGTTAAATCTGGGCTACTAACTGTCAGGGTTCTGCTCGCCACAAACCAGGGTCGGACCGCGAGGCTGAGGTGGGGTTGTAAAAGCACCGACCTGAGACCGCGCAGGCTGATCCGGATTGCGCAGTTCGTTGTCAAACGTAGCAGGATCAGGAAAGGAGAAGACAGCGTCGTCGTTGTACAAGCCAGGGTCAGGACAGGAGATATCAGGATAAACATTGTTCAGGCAAGAGTTCAGCAACAGGTAGTCAGGAGAGCCCCGCTTCAGCTTAGGAGCGCGGGGTTGGCCTCTGCGCGAGCGACGACCATGGCCCATGGTACTGGTCACAGGAGATGGTAGGCAGACCAGAATAGCACACCGCTTAGCTGCACGGGTGCACCAGTGCTACAGCGCAAGAGTCCTGAGCGGCTGGGGAATCCTCTGTAACAGCGCAGGAACCAGGACACGGCCTCTCTAGATTAGGGAAAGAGTAGGCCCCAGGAACCAGGAAGCTGAAGATCCACAGGGAAACCTCCGCTACAGTGCAGAAATCAGGAGACTGAAGGGCGAGGGGGATACCTTTGCCTCAGTGCAGGAAAGCAGGAAGCTGAAGACATAGGGGATACCTCAGGAGAGCTGTTCCAGAACTGCACCGGTCTGCAAGGTAAGGCAACCAGTAAACCGTGGAGCGGATTCCTTACACTAACGTATCGTTATCTAAATAGGTAATGTTCCATACCTCTCTTGAGTTTAACGAGTATCCACAAAGCTAAATATATGCAAAAACAACACCTGTTAGGCAGCTAATTTGCATATGGTTAGCATTGAGATAAGACAGCCCATGGCATTAACTGGCTGTAGCACTGGCTAACATTACCCATATGCAAAGAAAGATGCCATGTATATATTGCAATGCAATATGTAACAAAGGGCTGATACTAAACAATAATAAAAAATAAAAAAACAATCATAGCCCGATGTCTAACTAAACAAAACAAACATAAAAATAATCCCCCCAAAAATAAACTGCAAAATAAATCCAGGACTAATGGCCTATTTGTAATCCAAAGGCATCCGTGGTCTCCGATGTTGGATCCTCAGCTTGACCCAAAGCCCTAGATGAGGAGGACGACCTTCAACCAGGCAGGTAAGTAATCACTTTTTTTAATGGTCAACATTGATTGCAAAGGTGGCTATTTTAGGCCCCCGTTGAGGGCCCCAATAGCCACAGTGACAATCAATGGATTAAAACGATTTTTTTAAATTATGTCATTGTGTTTTCTATGTTTTTATTTTAAATGTATTTTGTAATGCTTTTCAATGGGCAAAAACCTTATACCTACATGTGGCTAATAGGACTATTGCCCATTAGTTTAGTTGGGGTGTGTTAGGTTTGTTGTGAAGGTGGGTGCAGGGGGTCAGTTATGGGAGGAGGTTAGGCAAGGGTATTACCTTGGGCTTCCAATATTACTAAGGCAAAATAGGAAGCCAAAGTGAGCTATTTCAGAACCGTGGAAAAGGCCAAAGAATGTTTTACTACCCGGCGGTAGGGCTGGAAGCACCTAATGCCAGGTATAACCATGACCTAAAATAAATTGCATTAACTCCCTCATAAACTTTAACGGCCTGCTGAGTATATGTGCTCAGTTGTTCAACACATTTTTGCATATCATTAGTATTAACGTCCATTAAAATTAATTCCATGCCGTCTTAGCTTAAGACGGCATCTAACACATCTTAGTGTGCTTAGAAGATCTCCGTTGGCTCTTAAAAACATGTTAACTGACGTTACCATCTTGTTATGTCATTAACGGACTTCTAAGGATCTACCCCAATGTTATTTACAACATGATCCTATAAGTGTTAACAAGTAAATTTCTATAGTCTTGCCAAAATCGTGTCTGGTTACGATCTGTAGACCAAACATTGTTTCCTCCAAATAATTTAAAAGTGTGCAAGCTATCCTGATAGTCATGATACATTCTTCATATTCATTATGTTACTACAGTGTCATCACATTAAGTAGTGACTGCTGTTTTTGAGGTCCAAATAAGACATGGACTGGACTGAATTGGAAATATGAGAGAATCAAGTTAAAATACCTACAGTAAGTGATCAATACTCTCCTAAAATCGGTGGGATTAATCTGCACATGGAGCATTAATTCCATAGCACTATGAAACTGTTACATATGTTACCTCTCAGTGTTATTGATATACAGCAGGGGAGCACAAACTTTTTGAGCTGCGCCCCCCTGCCTGCTCCACCTCGCTCGTGTGCCCCCCTTACCTGGTTTGGTGGCATCAAATGACGCCGCGGTGTCATGTGACATCACGTGACCCTGTTTCCATGGAGATGAACGTGTGAGGTCACTCCGCATGACACCACGGCGTCATTTGATGCCGCGTTGCTATGGCACGTAGCACAGCAACTAGTCTGAATCCAGGTAAGAGAGTTGCAGAGGCCTCACGCGATCCCCCGGCATGTAATTTAAATGCCTCGGGGAAGAGCACGGGGCCTCTGCAACCGCCCACGCCCCCCAAAAAAATCCAGTGCCACCACTTTGCGCACCGCTGATATACAGTGTTGTTTCTATGAGCTTTCTGATTTTACAAGCATTTCTGCATGTTAGCACTACTTCTCTATTACAGTGATTCCCAAAAGAATGTCTGTGAGGCGTCTCTGCGGGGTTCGCCCAAAAAGATATGGAATGGTGAATCCCAGGCAGTTTTATGGATTCCTAAATTTGTGTGGGGACTGCACACTTAGTGAGGCCCCAAACTGCCCAGTGGCACGGATGATATACCATTTTAGCTAACTGCCTTCAGTGTCGCTGCTACAAGCGGTCACGCGACCACAGTGGTCGAAGCACTGGAGGCTTAATCCTGCACGATTGTGGCAAACAATGTCTCTGTCGCCACCGACTTTTGCTTCTTTGATTACGATACTGGATAGAGTGAGCCTTGCTACATCTGTGCTTTCAATTACAGCAGAAACTTACTCCAGCAGTATTTGACAGCTACACCACCCATGCTGTCTGCACACACTGAGATGCAGTTTGAAGCTCAGAACACTATACTGCCTGGATTTGTCAAACAGTTTCGTTAACCTTAGGGCATTATTCTGTA
The DNA here is from genome assembly GCA_036426205.1 of Ascaphus truei. Lineage (NCBI taxonomy): Eukaryota > Metazoa > Chordata > Amphibia > Anura > Ascaphidae > Ascaphus > Ascaphus truei. The sequence continues at coordinate 1,636 of WSYH01010387.1, read as the reverse complement.
AGGTGTGATAAGCGCAGATAACGTGCTGCCCTAGCTTGAAAGCCCTATTGATGGTAATGGGGCTTTTCCAGCGATAGCACGTCACCTGCTCTTATGCCACTTTACAGAATAAGGGCCATAGTCTGATGGGTAGTTAGTAAGATATATTAATTAGGGATTCATGAAACAAATATTCTCTAGCAGAGGGTGCACAATGTAAAAAAGGTTGGAAACCTCTGCTGTATTATATGTATTGCTTTCACTGATTGCAATCAGTACAGCAGTATATGCACTTTATATTGAAGAATGTTTAAGTATGTTAAATCAAGGTGCTGATTTTAAATGAACCTTGAACATATATAGTGCTCAATAATGTGTGTGTACATAAGACTATTTTGATAATACTGCACCGACACACTTTATTCGAGCAAATACCCAGTATGTACCTGGCAGATACCTGGAATGCGCTGCTCCTCACCTCTGACAAGCCCTGTTGCGTTTGCCTTCCCAGCCTGGGTTCATGCCTGGCTGATGGTTGGCTGATCTGTTAAATGATAATGATTAGGATTTAATAGGCTGCAATGCTTCGCGTGTCTACCAGATGGCATAAATTCATGAATTGTAATGCAGTATATATATATATACTGTGCAGTATTGCAGCCAGCGGGAATAAAATGCTTCAATCCCTGCCTGGAAAATAACCCAATGCACTCGGGCAGAAAACAGTCACAAACCTCAATACACCCGGGTATACCCGAATTCGTGGGACTAGCCGAGCTCGAATAAAGTGTGTCGCCAGTGTATATGTTTTTGGCAAAGCAGTAGTTTTGATTAATTATAGGGGTTTTTTTTTTTTTTTTTTAACTTCAAGATTTTTATTGGGTTTCACAACAGATACATTATGCCACATCCCATAGTAAGACAATTGGAAACCCCCCGAGGTTTACCCTTTTCACTCTCACCATCAAGGGTAAAATCACTTTAAAGCAACAGGGGACTAACGTAACACACACACACACACACACACACACACACACACACACACACACCCTTACATACCTGGAACAAACACAAACTTACACACAGCCTGACTCTCACATACCTGTAACACACACACACAGTCTGACCCTCACATACCTGTAACACACACACACACAACCTGACCCTCACATACCTTTAACATACACACACAGCCTGACAAAAGAATAAGTGATTCAGTGCGCAGCTAATAATTAGTGAAACACAGTAATGTTCAGTGCACAGTGATAGTATAATCAAAAAAATACCCCGCATTAACGTACGCATATATACATACATACCCCGCATTAACATACACATATATACATACATACCCCGCATTAACGTACGCATATATACATACCCCGCATTAACGTACGCATATATACATACCCCGCATTAACGTACGCATATATACATACATAAAAGAATAGGTGATTCAGTGCGCAGCTAATAATTAGTGAAACACAGTAATGTTCAGTGCACAGTGATAGTATAATCAAAAAAATTCAACCTTAATTGTGGGAAGGTCACATATATTGCGTCTGCAGCCCTACTTGGGGGTGTCCCAACACCCCTGAAACTATGCAAAAGACAGAAAAACAAGGCGCACAACGCACATAGTGAAGTAAAATTAAAA
>WSYH01010386.1:0-23375 GCA_036426205.1 Ascaphus truei | reverse complement strand
AGGGCTGATGACTACATATAAAGTGATACATGTCAACTCAATGATAAGGATTTTTTAATTATTATTATTACTTTAATTTTTATTGAACAGTTTTCAAAATTATGGGAAGAGGATAAATAATAAAAAAGGGGGGATACATTGATACATAAAATTGGTGGTACCACATTTGGGGAGGGGTTAAGGGAAGAGGGAAGGGCAGGGCCGCCAACAGAAATCATGGTGCCCAGGACAAATGAAAGGAGTAGCCCCGCCCCCCCTCAACCCATAGCGCACCTACCACGTAAAAAAAAAAATTAGCACGCAACTTTTACTTAACCCCCCAATACATATAAAAATATACCCCCACCCTCCAAACATATAAAAATACCCCCCACCCCCCAAACCCCCAAATACATATAAACATATGGCTGCAGTATGCGGGGGTTCCGGGCGGTGATTGGAGGGGGGTCCGGGCGTTGGTTTGCAGGGGAGCCAGTAAGCTGGCGGTAATTGCTGCGGGTGGGTCCCGGTTGCTCTGCGAGGGGGGCCGGTGGCTGGTGGTACTGCGGCGGGGGGGGGGGGCGGCCACTGGGGGTGTGGGTGTGGTCATGGATGGTGCTGGTAGCTGGTTGGTTACTGCGTATGCTTGCGTATCCGGTGGCTGGTTCACAAATCCTTTTTGGCATTGTAAAATGACACTAGGTATGATTGCATCGCTTTGGGATTAACATTCGTTCGTAAGACGTAAAACGAATGCGTTGTAAAATGAGGACTGCCATTGTATATATATATATAGTATATGATTATATATTATATCTAGATATATTACTATATTATAGATATTATGATATATATTTTATATATATATATATTACTATATATATCATATATACAGAAACAACAGGACCTTTAAAACAGCACTCTATAGTACAGCTATGTCCCAAAAAGGACACAACATTTATGTCAAAGCAACGTCATAAAAAATATAATACTGTATCTAACATAAATGAAAATCCTGAGGTAGATAATCCCAAAACAACTGTCTGACTGTTCAACCTTAATTTCCTAGTTTAATATACAAGACCAATAATGATCATAATGAATAATAATGTATAACTACACAGAACAGAAACCATTGATTAAACCGTCATTAAGTTGGACCAGGTGAAAAAAATATATTGTCACACTATAACCCTTATACCCGGCCGGTGTAGCTGAAGCAATTAAAGATGCAAGATATCCCTTGAATTATATCACATATAACACAGCGATAGAAAAAAACCATACACTGTTGACGCAGCAGCGCCCTACGAAGAAAGGGGGGGTTAACAAGTTCTTTGAAGGGTAGCATCTATTATAGAATAATCGCCTATAAAAACATGTGTGGTAAATCCAGTAATTCCATCTCATTGTCCAGCACAATACTTTCCGTGTGCAGCATTAAATTTTCAATCCGGATCCCGATTTATACTAACAAGTCCAAGGCCTCAGCGTATATCCCCAGAAGTAATAAATATACAGTACTTACATTGTAAGTATTAGAGGACGCTGGAAAACAAGCAGGTGGTACCTCTCCCCATGAACTCACACACACAACGGGGATTGCAGACAAGCGGGAGACACCCAGACAGAAGCAAGCGGCACAACCACAAGCAGCCTTTTGCAGTTCAGTCAGCACAGTAAAGCCACAATACAGCAGTCTCAGGGGCGGCCAAACCATGTCAGCAGGGGTGCCCCAGGAAACAGACCGATCTCAATATATATATAATATATATAATATATATATATATATATATCATAACCTATATATACTATATGATATATATATATATTCTATATACTGAGTATAATATATTAGAGGTATCATTTATATATATATAATGCAGAAAACAAGAAGAAAAACAGGCGCCCTCCTAGTGGATAAAGTATAAACCACAGTATTTATGGGATTGTAAAATATAAAAAGCGCCTTTCACAGAGTTAAAATATAAGCATTATGGATATAGCTCAAGTCCCTTGCAGCTGTGAAGGGGTATCAGGCCTGTCCCTTGGTGCTACCCGTCTGGTGTATCCGTGGTTCAGCAAGTGTGGAAGCCACCGCGCCAGTATGATGTAAAAATCGCAACACGGTCAGAGCGACCCTCCCTCCAGATACACTGGCTCCCACAGCTCGCACGGCCACGCAGCAGGCAAAACCGCAAAACCGGAATTGTACACGTCCCCCCAAGCAAATAGCAACAGCTCCAAGGTAACTCTCCTCCGTTCATTGCAGTAATGTCAGCCCACAACTCTTTGGGAAACGCCCTCTAACGCATTTACGTCACTAAGGACTGGTGCGAGGCAATTCCTCCCCACTCGCACCTTTTTACCATAAATGTACATTTTTACCCGCTCTATGGGGCGTGCGCTCTCTCCTCTTATTTTATATTATATATATATTTATCTATATATATATCTATATAATCGGTATATGATATGCTACAGTATGCGCAATAACGTTATACATATAAAACTGTATGTGCTTGGCTGTACATGTTGTATATCTATTTATTTACGCTATTAGGTACAAGCACATACAAAGGAGTAATAAGGTTACAATCAATAATAAATAACAGAACACAAATAACACACATAGCGATTGAAAAGTGCTTCAGACAAAAGTTTCTGTTCTGATAGTTTGCAATCAAATTGGTTGGTAGGAAAGAACGTACAGATACAGTAGGGATGGTCGCATTGGTTCCTTAATGGTGTTGCAAGGGACAAGGTTGTTATCAGGTGGTAAATTATCAGCCATGGAGCTACTCATATGCTTCCCTTACAGCTGCAGTTCCAGGCAATATCCTGCATGTGTGGTTCTTTTTTTTAATAATCAGGTTCTTGTAGAAAAGAAAAAATGACTTTTAGCATTGTCTGTTTTAATAAAAACAACTTTGGAAAGACTACATTTTTTGCATCTATTTTAAAAACAGCTGCGTTGTTCCTATAGCAACGATTTACATTCCCATATTTAAAGATGTCGCCAAACTTACATACCGATGACATTAGACGGAGAAACCAATGCCGGGCAGTCTATGCAGTTCTTTAGAGTATTAGCAGATTGCCCACAACAACTAAGTCTGAAGTCAAAAAAATAGAATAAAAAGACTAAACTGCACAGCAGCTTTAAGACAAGTTGTGTTTTAAGCAGTGGGTCTTAACGGTGGATTAGAGAGGGTGCTACTCGGTATCATTGAGGGGAAGGGTATTCCAAGGTATGGGCGGCAGTCAGTGAGAAAGGTTAAGTGGGGCAGAGGACTCTTAGATACCAAAGGGTAGAGGAAGACATCCTTAGCAGAAACGCAAGAATTGTAATGGGTATAGCGAGAATTAGCGGCTGACGATGTAAGAGGACAAGAGAAGAGTTGTAAACCTTTAAAAAGTGAGGAGAATTGAGTTTGTTGAATGGGGATTGTTATTTGATAGAAACCCGTGGAGAGGATTTAAGAGAGGGAGACGCTGAGGACAGATTTCGTGAAAAGAGTAGGAGTCTGGCAGGGCAGCGTTTAGGATAGATTGTAGGGGAGACAGGGTGAGAGGCAGGAAGGTCGGACAGGCAGTGAGGTTACACAGTAATCAAGAAACGGGAGAGAATGTGCGACTGAGTCAGAGTTTTACATCGTGCAGAGGAAATGGGCGTCATATTTTGCAGATGGAGAGGAAAAAAGGACGAGATGTTTAGTATGTTATTTGACATGTGAGAGGAAGCATGTGAGAGAAGGCGTAGTGGACTCCCTGGCAGTAGCGTGCTTGGGCTACTGGTTGAAGTGTATTCCAATAGTAAGTGGAAGGAGGTAAGTAGGGGCCATGGGTTTGGGAGAAGTATGAGGGAACTCTTTCTTGTCCATGTTAAGTTAGTCAGGGAGGGCGCATCCAGGTGAGATACGCAGAGACATTCATAAAACTTTTGTCATGTAAGCAGCAGGTGTAAGGTCACGGGTAGAAAAGTAAATGTGTGTCATCAGCATAGAGGTGATAATCAACCCCAAGAGATGTGATTAGTTACCAAGAGAGTGTTGTAAAGAGGAAAAGGTCCAGAGAGTACCCCCACGAGACACGATAGAGGAGGGGTTGTTAGCAAAAGAGGACACGGACAGTACGGTGGTTAGCGATAAGAGAGAGAACCAGGATAGAGCTTTGTTAGAATAACAAGAGTTATGGAGAATGTGTGAAGGAGAAGAGGGGGGGGTCCACAGTATCAAAATGCCGCAGGAGAGGCGAGTAATATGAGCAGAGGGTATGTCTCTGTCTTTGGCAGCATGAGGTCATAGTATTTGTGAGGGCTTTTTCAGTCCAGAGTGAGCAGGTGGAAGCCAGACTGTTAGAGTGGCAGGAGAGAATATGTATTGAGAAAATGGAGCATGTTCCCTGGGCATGCTAGGCTGCCATACATTTACCTAGCCTACCGCCCAGGATCTGGGTTAGTGGTTTTGAGGGGGTGAGGACCAATGTGAGTGGAATGGGTGGCCTCATTTCTGGGAGCATTGTCTGCCCCAGATAGAGAGGCAGCTCTTTCATTAAGAGATAGTAGGTCAGCATGGAGTGGCAGCGTGATGATGTTATTTAGGGAGAAGAGAGACCCAGTAGAACACATACGATAAGGAGACGCACCAGACAGGTATATTGTGGTCTGGGTACAAGGGCCTGATAACAAGGCATATTAAGGACAGGACACAGTACAAAGTGCATATGGGGACCAATATGTATGACTATCTAAATGTGTGAACGTTTTCAGTAGTTTTACGCTGTTAGGGAGAGTGAGTGTATCATTTTTATCCGCACAGCTGTTGATGAGCCTTCTAGGAATAAAGAAGAATCTGGGATCTGAATAGTGTCTCATTTTCCAGAAGGTGAAAAATGCATTGTTAATTCCTGTGGGAAACATCCATTTGATGATAAACATTACAAGAGGTGACATCGTAATACCGTTTGGGGTGTTTTATGTTTTTAAAAATATTTTCACCTACATCATTTGGGAGTCTCGGATGGTGTTGCACACAATTAAGTCGAGTAGATGTAAGCTTGACGTTCCGCGACTGTCTTGCAGAACTTGAAGGACGAGAGTCCATTAACGGGTGGCGGACCGATCGTTTCAACATCTCTACGAGCGTTGGAAGGGGGGAAGGGAGTGTGGAATCTGGAGAGCGAGGCGCCGCACGGCGTGAGTCGAGCGATCTTCTCTCAGCTCCCCGCTTCCATTATTCCTCTTGTTTGAAAGTAAGTTCACTCTGGAGGCTCGTTCCGACCGATTGGTTTAGTCCTGAGAGAAAGAGGGTGATTTCCCAAAGCCGACATTTAGGTTTCTGCCCTCCCTTTTGTCTCTTAGTTTCTCGTCTTTCCCCCCATCCCTTAGCGGGGGCGGAGTAAACAAAAGTGGGTCGTAAGGGCCTTACCTCGCAGGAGAAGATAGATTTTATTGGAAGGCCGGCGGAGTTCGCCCGTTGGCCCTTGTGGAAGTGAAGAAAAGGGGAGGGGCCAGATGAGGGGAGCGCCTGTCCTTTGCTTTGTGTGGGGCGAAGGTCATCTCGTATTCTGGGAAGTAATCGGCTCGAGGTAGGTGTAGACGTTTATCCCCGCTACCGTACTTTCTTGTTATCTGTTGCTTTATTCCATGCGCTTTTCCAGGGCTCGGCTCCAAGATTGTGGAAAGTGTTAAGGAGAGTTCTCTAATCGGACTGTCTTTTTCGTTCGTCTTTTAATGGGAGCGCGCAGAAGGCGTCAAAGGGACGCGCCTCGTCCAGGTTGAGCTACCGGGAGGTGGCAGTACGAAAGTTATTCTAGCTAATACTCGTCGTATTATCATTACACCAGAGATGACAGAGAGAAGGCGGGGTCGGTGGCCAGGGGGAGGAAGGCAGAGCAATTTTGAGGTATATATCCTCGAGCTCCTTGAATTTACCTAGTCCATAGCGAAGCGTGACGCCCCTCTGGGTTAGTCGTTAGGAGAGAAGAACTTAGATCCAGTCTGAGGTCGCTACACAGGAGGTGGAAGGCTCGAAGGCAACCATCCTGCTCACAAGCGGGGTTCTTCGGCTTCCTCTTCCCTTTGTTTTTTCCCACTGACTTTTCCCCCACCAACGTGCTCGGGAAACGGCTGCGGGGGGTGTCAGGGCTTCCTGAGGGAGTGGGTGGCGGGTGGAAGTGGAGAAGAGGGGTGCGGGTTGTATTTGTACTAAGGTGGCAGTAACAGAGCTTTTGAAACCTTCCCAGGTCGCTTCTTTCTGTGTTTACTGCTACGTGGAGTCTCCTGGCCACAATGTCCAAACAGGCAAGTATTATTCATTGGTATGATGGAGAGTTCGTGTACATTTTATTTTGTAGTGACAATGAGACATCAATTGAATGGTGTGTGGTTTTTTGTAAGGAAGGAGAGGGGATAGCAGAAATGATAAGGATGGGCGAGGAAAACAAAAAATGTCTAAAGACTATGGGGGCAACCAAGTGTGCGGGAGGGACGTACGCAGCAATGATGGGTTTTATGACAGTCTGGGAGCCTCACGGTATGCAAGGATGAGGTGGGAGTTGACTGACGGGGGTGGAGGAAAAGATGGTTGCCTGAATACTTTGAGGACAAGTGAGAGTGCAAAGTAGCGAGACAGATATGATGAGTAAAGAGGACATACATGAATATCTATCAAGACAGTGCTTTTTTTAATATTTTTACTTCAAGTTTTTGAATATTTGCACCTCGTCTACATGTCCAAAGAGGAGACAACAGAAATAGCAGCATTGAGCTCTTAGTGTTTTTCTACTTTACATATATAGACGGATTAAAACAGGGTGCTTGACAACAAAATTACACAGAGGTCAAAAAGCTCTAAGAGTTTGGAATACATTTGGAAACAAATTTCTGTGATAATAGAAGCACTTTGAAGGCTTTTCCAAAAAACAAGGACATATGCCAATACCTTTAATGAAGCAGTACCATGCACCAAAGGACACCTTCATTGCAATTGCTGGTTAGGTCGTAATCAAAGGTGTTCTATGACACGCACCACTTGGTAATATGGCCCATAGAGGTACAGATCAAGTGCTGGTTATAGGGTATCGGCTCTGGCGTGAACTAAAGTCAATAGTTACGGTACTGGCACTTGATACATGATGCCCATAGCTGTTTTACAAAGCCAGAAAAAAACCTGGCAATTGCTTATCTAGAGGTAGCGGTCGAATCACCCCCACTTCTACGTGACACTTTCGGTGTAACAAGTTGCATGCCTATGAGAGAGCTTCTCTCAATCTGTTAAAGAACGGTTCTCTCATGTATGAGTTCTCCTGTGACACACCAGATGTGAGCTGTGGTTAAATCTCCTATCACACTCAGGACATGCCAAAAGGGCCTCTCCCGTATGGATTCTTCTGGGGTGACAAAGGTTATGGTGAATGGTGATTAAAAAGTTTTCGACATAACAGTACAAGCGAATGCTTTCTCACCTGTTGTGATTCCTGGTGTATTATGAGGGAGCGATTGGAAGTAGAAGCATTTCCCACATCAGTACTTCATACGGTGTCTCTCCCGTTGGTGGGTTCTTTGGTGTACAATAAGATAGGTGCTGATTGTAAAGCATTTTGGCCACAGTATGCACATTCAAAAGGCTTAGTTCCGTGTGGATTTCTTGGTGTTTCAACACGAGTTGAGCGATCTTGAAAACGTTTCCACACACTCACTAGTAGGTAAATGGCTTAGCTCTACTCTGTTGAAACCCTTTGTGTCTAACGGATGAAAGTTCTGAGGGAAAAGCATTTCCCACCATTCAGTGCAATTATAGACTGGGGTTCTGGGTGATATTCTGATGGTTAACCAGAAAAGCCTTTCTTCTTATAGCCCTTTCCGCCTAATCAGAGCAGATATGTGCCTATCTCCTTCATAGACTCTATTGCAACAACACTCGAGTGGCGATTTAATTTCCACGTCCAATGCGACATTTCAACTTTTTTGCAATGCGTCGAGGAACAACTAGAGTGATTTGGAAATACAAATTATCGCTTTCCAATACTAATGGGTTTGTCAGTGTTAACATTCTGACACAGATGCCCCTTTAGGCTTTCCGTAGGTCGGATTCACGGGTGACTTGAAAGGTCCTTTTCATCTAAAATGTCATGCTTCCAAATACTTAATTGGTTGTCAGTGTTGACATTCTGCAGAGATGCCCCTTTAGGTTTCCGTAGGTTGATACACGGGTGACGGTTGAAAGGTCTCTTTCACCATAAAATTATGTTCTTTGAGTGGGGTGGGGTTCCGGATCGTTGGGAATGTCAATTTTCTCTCATCACATCACATAAAATATAGCCATCGTCTTCTGTCCAATCTTGGTTGGGGGGGTGGTAAGAAGGAAAGGTGATGTCTATTTGGACAGATAGTGCAAGCAACAGCAGCAATCCGTACAAAAAGTACATTTTTAATTTTTTTAGATAATTGGAAAATGGGCTTTTGGAGCTGAACGGTGTACTTTTCATCTGGGGACTCCACCCATTTCAAGATAATTAAGTGAAGCAATCACCATTCTAAGGAGGAAAAGGGTTAGGCCCCTAAACATTCAAAAGAATTATCACGATATATGTGGCCAATGGATCCTGCTAGATTGGCATCCATATCGTTTTCCCCCCAAGGGACGGAGATTTTAAACCCAGTATCTAAAAACAGTAAGGACCTCGGGAAGCGGGAGATCCGAGATGAAAAAACAGTGCACTTTCATTTCATGAGGAACACCTCTTTTCAAATATGTAAAAAAAAAAATAAATATCCAGGCGGAATTGCGCTTTTAAACCTTTTAATAAAGAAAAACCACTGAGCATTCAGGGTGAACCACAACTACTGCTGTAGTGATCAGGAACCCTTTTGCAACCCGTTCATATGTCAGACATGGGATATGAAGTCTCCTCTTTCAGTCGCTTGTCTATGGCAACAGAGGGATCTCTCCGTACACAAGCAGAAATTCCATGCCATTCAATTGAATATTAATATACGAGCCATTACACATGTAACGGCTTCATTGGTAGCCTCTTTTTTTAATATCACAGCTGAGATATTGTTCTACACTTGCGCCATTGAATTATACTGGGGGTTGTGTTCCGCTTGTGAGTGAGAGACATCCGGGCAGGCGAGAGCGGGGCCACAGGTGCAAATGGGTGTGGACAGAAAGTCATTTGAGTGCAGTTGAGGAGTACAGAGAGCAGTGAGTTCACATAATGAGGAGCCATTTGGGTGCAAGAGTTCCTTTCTACAGCCACGGGGAGCCTTTCCCAGCATATTAAATATGGGCTTAGGTCTAATTGTGTTTGCATGGGACAGATGTAATAGTGAGGCCGCAGAGCTGGCTTTAGTGAGGCTTCCTGATCCCATAGCAGCAACCCTGTTCCTGGTACCCTACTGTATCTGATGTGGTATTACTCACCTATACAACGATGAACAAATCTTGTGTTTCAATTTGTCAGTGATTCTTAGCACACAGCTCTCTCCTCTCTCAATTATTTGATATGATTATTGGGCTTTCACTGAGCGATAACTGTTCCAGTCAATGAAAAGAATTATATACCTTTTATTATATCGTAAGACCATAATACTTCAAATACCCATTATACCAGAGAAGGCCACGAGTAAAAAAAAAAAAAAAAAAAAAAAAATTGTTTTATATATATTAACATATATATATATATATATATATATATAATATATATAATACACACATATATATATATCTTATGTTTTTTTTTATACTAGCTAAAGCAGAATCCACAGCAGGTTTGTTTTTTTTTTTTTTTTTTTTTTAGAGAACATTTACTTTGAAGGTAGCAGCTCCGACAGGGCTTGTTGGGGCTAAAATAATGGCGGCTTTAACATGACCCAAATCCTGTGGCCAATAGGAAGCCGTGAATAATACATTGCGGCTTCATATTGGCCAGCAGGATCATTAAACAGAAGGCGATACGAACACCCCAATACGGAGGGCAGGCATATCCCCGGAGCGGAAATGACGCAGTTCAGTCGGAATAAACCCTGCTTCAACCTACAATAAAAAATAAAAACCTGCAACAATAGTGCTGGCTAATATAAACTCAAAAGGTAAGATGGGGAGAGTCCGCAAGTTAAATTAATCGCCTCGTTAAACTCGGTTGGTGCCTGGTTGACAGAAATGGCGGGGGGAATCCTGTTGCCATGGAAATAGCAATTTCCAAAAATAACATTGTCCTGTTAATCGCACACAGACAGAAACAAAAATATTACGCAGATAGGAACATTTGGCCCCAAAGTTTGCCACATGTCCCCGGTCTGCTGTTAAAAGCTCAGACCCCTATCACATCATTGGGGTTTCTTTCATATCTACGTTCCCGAGCAGCACTTGTATATTATCATGGAAGGCTATTCCTGAAACCCAATACTCCCACCTTCCAGCTTCAGCGACCACTGTTCTTTCCATCCTCGTGTATCTTGTGAACCACTTGATGTTTTTATTTCTTTTGTATTACAAAGAGGTTATGTTCCCCGGAACTATGTTCTCAATTAAAAGCGGTGAAAATCAGACAGAAGGCGCGGTAGGTGACAAGTAGGTCGTCGTACACAATAAATGTATTAATGGGTGCATTTCTACAATGTGCACAGATTTGTCATGCCTATTCTAGTTTTTCGGGACAGTTCGGATCCGATTGTACCGTCTTGAGGCCCTCTTTGCGTTTGTGAAATCAACTGCGGTAGGGATATTCTTTTCTATGGACGCCAATAAAAACGTAATCCCATTAAAGACTTCACATCATTGTGTGGGAGTACCGACTATGTCAGTTTAAAGATCTTGAAGTGGCATCCGGGTATAATTATATTTATTGTAACAGGAATTAAGTCGTCTGAAGTGAATGCGCTGTTTGCAGCTCCAGAAAAATTCCCCCTTCCTGATCACAAAACATACAATACATTACCGCTGAAATGAAGTTACCCGGCGTTCATTTTGCTTTCGAAGGGGGTTTAAAGGATGTCCAGTAGAAGCCGCAGCGGGTGACACGGTGGTGGTGGCTCTTATTGGCCACTTGGCCACCAAATCTAATATTGTATCTACTAGATACATTTTATTACATATGTAGAAGACTTTCGTTGTTGCCCCCGGATAACACAAATACAACATTGCAAACAAAGAAATCAAAGATTTCCATAGGACACAATAGCAGATGATCCTTCAGGAGTATCCACTGCAGATTGTGCCAGGACAATGAGAAATGTGTGTGTAGGTACACACGGCCGCAATTAATTGAATGGCATATGCTACCGATTGTGCAAAAATGTACCGAATTGTGAAAGTGGCCGGAATTGCTGCAAATGTGCCGATTGATGCAAATGTGCCGAATTGTGCAACTAATGTACCGAATTTGCAAATGTACGAAGTGTGCAAATGTACAGAATGTGCAAATGTACAGAATGTTGCAAATGTAAGAATTGTGCAAATGTACAGAATTGTGCAAATGTACAGAAAGTGTGCAAATGACAGAATTGTGCAAATGTACAGAATTGTGCCAAATGTACAGTTGTGCAAATGTAACAGAATTGTGCAAATGTAAGAATTGTGCAAATGTACAGATTGTGCCAAATGACAGAATTGTGCAATGTACAGAATTGTGCAAATGTACAGAATTGTGCAAATGCTACAGAATTGTGACAATGTACAGGAATTGTGCAAAATGTACCGGCCAGCAGGTGCCAATGTACAGAATTGTGCAAATGTACAGAATTGTGCAAATGTACAGAATTGTGCATATGTACAGAATTGTGCATATGTACAGAATTGTGCATATGTACAGAATGTGCAAAGTAAGAATTGTGCAAAGTACAGAATTGTGCAAAATGTACAGAATTGTTGCAAATGTACAGAATTGTGCATTATGTACAGAATTGTGCATATGACAGAAATTGTGAATGTACAGAATTGTGAATAAGGGAGGCTTCAGATAGCGCGAGGAAACAGAATATGGCATAGGATTTTTACAGGCAGTCCTGTCCTGGTGAGCTTTACAATCTGTGGGTTGTTGGTTGCATGAGGCACCAGGGAGATAAAGTTACTTGCCCACGGTCACAAGGCGTGACACTGGGGTTGGAGGAACACAGTGTCCCCGGATTCAAACGCAGGTCATTGTTAGCAGAATCAGGGCCCACACTTTGTATATGCATACGGGTAACATATGGATTAGGGAAAAAGGCCACCGTTACAATTACCATTCAAAGGAGGCTCCCTATAAAAGGAAATTACCAGTGGACTGATGTATGATAAATTCTCCAACTCCCGTCCTTGTAAAGATCCTTCTTCTGCCCTCGTCCAAATATTCCCATTGCCGCTTCAGAGGAAATACACTGCAACTCATAAACTTGCGCTCTGTCTGTAAAATAGAGCACTGTATAAGCAGGGCCTAAAACCCAAAAATTATTTAGAACCAAAAATCAGAAATCCAGGCCAAGTCCCATCTCACTGTGGGGTTACAGCAACACAAAAATGCGGAAGGATCTCACAGGTTTCAGCTATATTATTATTCATTTCTACATTGTTTTTCGATTCCATACTTTATTTTAAAGCACGTTTGGCGCTGCTATTTTAGCATTTCCTGCTTTTTTCAGATTTGAAAAGATGTGGGTGTGTAAATACATATTTTCTTTTACATTCGCACACTTAAGCAAGACATTGTTGTCATGGAATTCACTGCCCACAAACACTAGAGGACAGAACAGGCGCAAGGTAGAGAGGGTAACTGTACATTTATAGGATCACCAGAACGATTAGTGGGGGAGGAAACTTTTTTATTACTACGTGATGTGTGATATTCTGTGAGACCATACATAAATACATACATACATAAATCAGCAGTCCACTGACACAAATGTTTGCTTAGGTGCACTCGTAAAATAGGTCACACAAAAAGAAATACAACAAGGCAACCACAGTCTTAAAAAGTAAAGAAAGAAAAAAAGTAAAATGCAAAAAAAACAAAAAAAACGTTTGAGACAAGAGCCACAACTTGAAGGAAGGATTCAGAAAGCGTGGCAGGATAGTGGGGGGGGAAAAGGAAAAGATTTTAAGATAGGCAGCCGTGATGGCGGGACAAATATATCGGATTATGAGACGACAGAGGTACAGGAGGGGCAGCAGAGAGAAGACAGCCCTGAGCAGAGCAAATGAGGTGAGCAAAAAAGGGTTATGAGGAATGTAGGTAACGGGCCGTGGTTACGGAGATGAATGTGTTAATTTCACCTCCGGGAACCCTGCTTCCCGAGACACTTACCTCCGAAGGGGGCGGCGCTCTATCAGCTACCCAGATTTAAATGTCTGGTCACGTGGCGCCCAGAGGAAGCACGCGAGGGGATGGGACACCACGGGGATTCCTATTAGACCGCTTGACGCGCGAGCTTTAAAATCTGCCAATTCGGGAGCCCACACATTAGCCCTGCGGAGCTGATAACGGAACCCCTACAGAGGTAAGTATCTCTGGCAGCAGGGATCCCGGAGCCGCTACCGGCAACCCCTAGGAGCGGTAAGTATCTCTGGCGCAGGGATCCCGGAGCGATACCGGCAACCCCTACGGAGGTAAATAATATCGGGAAGCAGGGATCCCCGGAGCTGCTTACCGGCAACCATACAGAGGTAAGTATCTCTGAAAGCAGGGATCCCGGAGCTGCTACCGGCAACCCCTACAGAGGTAAGTATCTCTGGGAAGAGGGATCCCCGGAGCTGACTACAGGCAAACCCTAAGGAGGTACGGATCTCTGGAGCGGGATCCCCGGAGCTGCTACCGGCAACCCCCTACAGAGGTAAGTATCTCTGGCGCAGGATCCCGGAGCGCTACAGGCAACCCCTACGGAGCCGTAGGGAAGGCTCTTGGAAGCAGGATCCCCGGAGCTGCTGACAGGAACCCCGTAGGAGGTAAGTTCTTGGAAGCCGAGATCCCCAGGCGTGCTTCAATCTAGCACTCTATAATACATTACAACATTTTAAAATAGAAAAAGCGGATGCTACTTTTAAATTCATATTTGTAAGTTAGTTTGTTTACAGGTTAGTGAGACCTTGGGACACGTTTACATTTTGCCAGGCAACACCCAACCTCTTTCCTCCCTTACATTTAGTTGGGCTCTTGATCAACACGTTTGGGATATGGTTGTTGTTGTTAAAAAAACAAACAAAAAAAAAAAAAAACATTTGATTAACAACAACAATCCTCCCTTCAGAGGCCACTAAGAAATACATTATGTAGTTAATTCCCACAATAAAAAAAATCAGGCAAATTCTTTTATTTTTGGATGGTTTGATTAGTTTAAGAGGCCAATGAGAGTATTGCATTGATTTACAGATGTTTTGGGCTGGCTACAAAGGAATGCATCATTAAAATCAGAAATTGAATGGGAAACCACCAAGTTATTTTCGGGAGGCAAACATCAAAAAAGAGGAAGGACAAATAATATACATATATAAGGCATAAAGATAAACTTTATTTCATAAAATAACACTTTCTCTCTTAAGAGCGCATTCCACAATACGAGTAACGTGCGCTGTAAGCAGCATTGTGCAATAAGATTTTTAGTCCCTGACCAGAGGAGTTACAAATTCAGGGTTTGGTGACTGAGGCACAGGGGGAGAAATGGACCTCCTCAGGGTTCCAAGGAGCTGACTCGGGCTATGAACCAGGCTCCCCACTCTGTGTCATTGTGATCGTCGGTGTCATTCACTCACTGCTGCCTCAGTGGAGTTAGACATCTTACTTGGAGGGACATACGTTGTTCTGTCATTGGCTTTTCGGTATTCCAGTTGACCCATTATTTAGCTTCCGATGTCTGCCCAACGCTAAGGGGAAAACAACTCCTGTCCAGCCATCCTGGCGTGACACCACAGAGAAGCAGCAGTTGTATACAACAGGACAAGGTTTACCAAGTGTGTGTGCTATCCAGAAAATCACATTTCAGCCTAATCATTTGCCCTTGGTGGCCTTTGGTTCTGAATATATTGCCAATAGAAAGCACCGCTTAGTAAATATGGCCCCACACTTATATAAATAAAGATAAAGCATTTTCTTACATATAAGAAATAGCGCCATACTCGAGTCAACTCAAGTTGATGTTCGATGGGGGTAATACTATAGAATTCAAAGCAGCCATTTGGGCTGTTTTAGCCGGCAAAACAAAAAGCCCATCATCGTCAAATGGGATTTATTTCAACCCTAAATAAATCTAAAGGACAAAGGAACCCACCGGAATTTACTGGAAAACGAGAGGAACGCACCAAAATATTTCCTAGTTAAAACAATTTTATAAATATAAATAAAATATTAACCAAAATAATGTTAATAATGAGGAAGGACGAGAGTACAAAATTATCACTGCGTCAGGGACTTAACTGCAAATTACATAATGCAATTATTTTCCCTGAAACATATTTCTATAATGCATGTATTTAAAAGCGATCAGAGGTAGGTTTGCAGGATCAACATTTATCAAAATGGTGTCATTTAGTATTATTCTTCATTGTGAACATAGATTGTACTTCCAGTCAATGATTTTTCATTTATTGTTGTGTTATCAATTTTAAAATGTTCATTCCTTTAAAAGAAATGCATAGGGAATGTGATGATAAGATTACATCAGAGTAAGATTCCTACTGCTCTACTGGAGCCCGTTCATCAACACAATACCTGATTTCATCTCTGAGCACCAGGGGTAGAATTCTGCTCAGATTGGATGGATTTATTGTGACGTGAGATGATGGACCCGCAAGGAATTCTGGGATCTGTGGACTTTGCCTGCCTGCGATGTTTTGATTAAGGATATAAACTACATACACGATTAATACGGGATATGCAGTTGATGCTGGTAGGAAGCTAATCAGGGCAGAGGATTCAGAACGAGGCTTGCACGCATCCAGCCTTTCTTTTTTCGTTCTGGTTTCGGGATTAGTCACATATAGCTGCACATCTCTGTATTGGGTGGTAGCTGTATCATATGACAGAACGTCTTTCGGGTTTCATTGGTTGGTCTGTTAATTGGAGAACATTATTTCAATTCAACATTGCTAGAGATAATAAGGGGAGCAAATCAGAGGAATACGGAGACCGGAGGGTAATAACACATAGAATTGTTAGGGGGCCGAGCGCGCAGAGACCAGAGGGGTAAAATGCGCAATTAGATGCCCCACCTCAGTGAAGTTACAAGGTTACATCTCCATCCTGGGGAACAACATGGCTGCCAAATCTCACAAGATCCTATGGCCATAAGCTGCAATGTTCATGGTTTGTGGCCACCACAGCCTGTTGCTCCCACACGTAAAGTAGTCATATTTCTGGAGCGGGGTCCCCAGCACGGAAAAGAACAGAGTCCGGCTCGGGAGGACATTCCGATTAAAAATTCGGTAAAAACAAAATCACTTGAATTGTTTGGCGGGATTGATGCTTTAATCAGAGGTCAAAGTCTGTTTTTACTGGAAAGTGTGGATGTCCAGTAACCTGTGTAGATACCTTCCAGAAAAACTACTATACATTAAGATGCAATCCAAACAGCTTGTTAGAAAAACAACTTTACCCGTCTAATTGGATTTCCCAAAAAAGTAACCTAATAATGGTAATAGCAAAGAATACTTTAATTTTTTTTTTTAATTCTTCATTAGAAAGGCATTTTTAGGGCTTCTGAATGGGGAAGTGTTTGTTTTCGGGACTTTATAAAAAGAAAAGGGCGGTGTTTTATGACCGCTGACTACAAAATTCGGGTCCATTTTGGACGCGGGGCTGTTTTTTTAAGCCTTCCGTAGGCCCCAGGCACTTTTATTTCTAGAGGCCTGTATGTGTCGCTATTACTCATTTTATGCTAATTCATCGTGCTTGGTTCTTTCGATACTAGCGATATTTGGGCATCGATACTTTGTTTCGATATTTAAAGGTATCGAGTATTCGAAGGCCATTTTAAATTAACAAATGAGCTGTTTTATCCGTATTTTTTCAGTGAAAAATATTGTTAGGCCCTAAAAGGTTTGTGGGCACTAGGCACTGTGGCCTAGTCGGCCGAATGTTTAAGCGGCCCTGCATTTTGGTAAGGAGGAGGGTGTATGGGATGCGTCTGATTGTTGGTATGATCTTCCTCCAATGTTGGTTGGTCTTTGAACCAGGGGCTGTTGTTAGAAGATCTTAGTAGGATCCCTTCCTTTATTGATATGCACATTGCAAGTTCAATAAAGCTGTGGTTATTCCCACCTCTCAAGTACTTGTCTGTGTTTTTATTGGTAGTTAGATAATGGTTATTATGGAGTTATGAGGGTGTGCAAAAGAACACTCAATCCATTAACATTCAAGATATTTCGGAATTGTCATTCACTTGGGGGGTTAGAGATTTAGGTCTTCTAGACGCAACCGGCCCCAGTGACCATAAACCGGAATTGGACGTGGCTGCACTATGTTTCCGATCACGTTCACTGCTCACGCAAAATCTCCTCTAGACAGGGGTGCGGAGGAAAAAGGGCGGGAGATTCGATTTGTCTGGGAGGGGAGGGGTTGTTGCAGAGTTCCCGCGATATTCCTTCAGGCATTTAAATGAACATGCGGGGGGATCGCGTGAGGCTCTGCAACAATAAACTTTCACCATGATCAGAACGCTGTGACGGTCTCCATGGCACAAGCAGCGGGGGTATGTGACGTGACAGGTGTGACCTGACGTCACGTGACACTGGAGCGAACATGTGACGCAGCCTGTCAGGTGTAGCAGGGGGGGGGGGAGGGAGGAACACGAGCTTCAGAGCAGGCAGACAAGAGCGCAGCAGGAAACGTTGGCACTCCCCTGCTCTCGAGTACCAGTAAAAAAATAGCATCGCATTCCTGAAGTCTTAAGGAGCCTTACATTATTGGTGTATATTTCTATATTTTGCACATTTTTGCTGATGGTCTCAAAACATCATATCAAAAGCCCTTGCAGTTGGTGCAAACACCACTTGCCCGTTATAGGCAAGTACGGGAAGGAGGAACGAGACAATTCATCTGTATATAAGATCTGCACTATAGCTCGGTGGAGCAAAGGAGTTCATTTTAAGATCTTTCTATTACTTTAAGGCTATCACGAATAGCCCCACCTCCCGCCTCACCTTCAGAACTCCCTATAATTAACAAAACCCAATTTGGCCCTTAGATCTCAACGCCCTCTAAGCTGATTGAGCTCGCTTTAGGTCAAGAAGCTGGAGGGAGGGCCTTTTTAATAATAATATATAAATATTTTAGATATATTAATATATATTTTCAAGAACCTCTCAGTACACTGTATCAAGCGTCATTATTCTTCTCGTGTGATATTTTGCACCCCACACTGCCGTGTAGTGAATCCTATGGAACGCTATTATACATCTGTATTATATGGGATGTGTTGTATTATATAGAAGGAACAATGTCACATAATCCATCTGAAGATGGCCCTGTGTGTCTGAGGAGTGACGGTACCCTGAACTACTTCCTGTGGTTTTAGGGCAAGATGGTAGGTGAAAAAACAGTGTTAGAAGATAAACTTGTTAAGACCCCGAGCTGTAAATTGCACACACCTCTATGAATATTGATACGGATCATTGTTCAGGGTCACAATGAAGTTTGAGGAAGTGCAGGTATTTCTCAATCGACGAATGCAGCAATGGACCTGAAACGCTGTTTGTGGTTACTCTCCACGTTCAAAAGAAATTAGAATTTTTTTCTGCAAGACGGTGGAGTATTAGTGCTATTGAACTATTCTGGGGGTTTTCCCTGTTTTTTCATTTGTATTTTTCCCTCGTGTGGGCCACACATACAGGTGTCTTTTTATATATATCCCCTCAAGCGTCCCTTTGCGGTTCTAAAATAAATCTGTCTGGAATTGCAGTCAATGGCGAATTTAATGCATCCGCCAGGTTTTTCAAGTATTACCCATTGGCATACGGATTTGGTGTGGACCGGATTTTGTGTGTGGAACGTGGAACGGATTCCGGCATGTGTGGAACGGATTTTGGTGGTTGTGTGGAACGGATTTTTGGGCTGGAACGGATTTTGGTGTGCGGAACGGATTTTGGTGTGAGGAACGGGATATGGGTGGCGGAACGGATATTTGGTGGGCGGAACGGATTTGGTGGGCGGAACGGATTTTGGTGTGCGGATACGGATTTGGGGTGCGGAACGGATCCTTGGTGGGTGGAACGGAATTTTGGTGTGCGGAAGGAGTTTGGGTGTGTGTGGAATGGATTGGCAAAAGAAAATAATCTGTGGAATTCCCGGAAACGGAACATTGACAGTCTCATCCGTCCCTACAGGGGACAGTAAACATACACCAAGGTGAGAAGGTTGTATGTGGTCTCCTCTGAAAAAATCATAAGAGGAACTACAGGATGTGCAGCTCATGGTTTCTGTTTAGCTGGGTATGCTGTGATTTTCTGCACCAACACTGACATGGAATAATATGAAAAAGCCTGTGAATTGAGTTGACCTCAGGATTTTTTGTGGCAAACAGGTACAATGAAGTGGGTGATCTATAAAGTAACATAATCCTCCTGAATGTATTTTTCTGTTAAAGATATCTTCACCCTAACAATACAATAGGTGTGTGGTCTTGTGGTGTTGGTGAAATAGGAATTGGGTGGTGTTTTTGGTTTGGGTGAAGCACCCAGTCATAAAATAATAAATACCGCAATGTAAAACATTTTTTAGCCCATGTTTTTATTTTTTATATCAGAGGGCACCTAAAGAAGAATTGATTCAATTTTTAAAATAATGATAAAAATAACATTACACCAACAATTGTGTTAGTTGTGTCTTCTCAACGGCAAAAACACAATACCCAAACAAACTATGTAATACATTCAATTATTGTCCATTACTTCAACTGGCACTATTTTGAAAACCATTTCTATCTTTAGAAAAAAACAAAGTGGAGCGTTGTTTTTTTTTTTTTAGGAATTTTCCAAGAACAGGACTGTACATGTTAGTCCAGTGCAGTCAGAAACATGCAGATATTTCTGGGGGGATTTGGTGTTGTGTCGAAGAAGTGGGTCCAAACTTTTTGGTTAAGGGAACCATATGTGAAATTTGAGGACACCAACCCGATCTAATGAATGCGTCGACTCAGATTGCATTGAAATTCTGCTGTATTTGGTACAATTTTAAAATGACCCTGAAAAAGACAGAGAAACCCATTAGGGATGTTGGGGACCCCAAGTGTTCATAGAGCCCTGGTTTAAAACACTGGTCTAAGTGTTCTGCAAAGTGATGATTCCATTCATAACATATGTGATCACGTTGAACTCTTTTGGTCGCAACTTCTTTGAAAATGTCTCCTGTTGACTTCTGCCCAAGCGGGACTCTTCTCTTTTGGTGCAGGGAGTTATAAATATGCAGAACAGGACGCATGTTCTATTTTGTCTTTGCCCAAACCTGTTTGACATGTGTGAAATTAAGGCTGAAGTAAAAAAACAAATATAAGAAAAGATTTACTTTGGACAAAAAAAATTTGACAAACTACCTATATTCTAAAAGTTGTATACAAATGAGTTTTCCTATTACACTGTACCAGACCATTTAATCAACAGCTACCACAAAGTGTGGTCAGGTGTACGGAGCTGGTCTGCACTACGACATATTTACAAATTAATGTTTTCATATAAAATTATTGTAGAGGCATCCAAAATTACCATTTCATTTTTTTTCATCCAATTTACGACCTAAGAGGCAACAAAAAGGATTGATTTCAGCACTTATGGGGTTTGCAATTTTCCCTACTCCAGACTGTGATTTCACGTTGAGTTCACTTTACAGCACAAATGGCCACAGATGCATTTTAGTGGAACAAGCAGAAGCGCACAGTTCTGATGGTGAGGAGTGGATGTTTGAAAAAATCACGGATGAATTATAATAATGACATTAAAACATTACTAGCACAAAATGTGCGGACTGTGCTCATTTGGGTTAAAACAATGTACGGTTAGTTGTGTCTAGGCCCGAGTTCATAATGGAAATAGTAATAGAAGAGGAACTGCAACTTAAGAGCGGTTCGCAAATCTTCTAACCGGGAAGAGCATGGCATGGTTTTGACAATGGCCAGCCGAATCTATCTGAACATGGACTGGACTCCACTGTAACAGTGTCTTCCTGCAACATGTCTGGTGGAAAATAAACCATTATAAATGCCCCATTGGGACCAAAAATGTCGGTATGAGTAAATCACTGTACTTGAAAGTGCTGTGAGTGCCTGGTATTTCATCGCCTCTGGTTGAAAAACTGTATCCAGATCTACAGGTGCACCGGCAAGTCCTGCATTTCAGCGGGAGTGCTGCCAAATCTGCATGTGATTTTAAATATCTGGCCCCCAGGCAATGATGAATAAGCATATCTTCAATGTTGCAGTGCGAAGATAACTTGTAGCGTCCATGTATAAAACAAAGTATATATACTGTATGCGGCTTCCCAAACAAGGAAACTGTGTTGTCGCTAAAAACGGGTCAGGACGATTTTTTTTAAACTTTTTGCTTTTTAATGGATTATTCAATATAAAAGCTGTATTTATGAAGACCATAAGAGCAATAGGTACTACTCACCGGAGGAGAGAAGCATGGAGACGAATATTGCCTTAAATGAGAAACACAGTGACACTATTATTTGCGGGCGGACTAACTCTAGCCATCAGCCCAGTATCTCAAGTGTGTGTTTTACAGCAAGTCTTGCACTCATATCCATAACACCTGAAGGAGAATACAGAGTTTTCAGGACGGTACATCTTGGTCTCAGCTGTCCGCCGCGACCCAAGTCTCCCCCCCTCAACGGTGTGTGACAGCAAGAGGGCCCTTCGCCGCTGCCACCGATGGCACTCAGCTGACGGCACGCGTCTTCAATAGGGTAATTTGAGGGTTTTAGCTAGGGGGGTTAAGCCAGGGGTTTAGGGTAGTAGAATATTAGGGTAAGGGGTGAATTTTTGTTATGGTAGGGGGAGTAGGGTAATGGGTTTTGGGTATAAGAAATAGGTTTTAAGGGGTAAAGGTTTGAAGGTAGGGGGTAGGGTAGCGTTAGTGTTAGGCGTGTGTGATGAGGGGTTTCGGGATAAGGTTAGGGCGGACATTGGCGGCAGGAGCGGGCCGGCGGAGAGTGGTCGTGGACGGAAGTGCTGCTCTAAACATGTTGCACAGACCAAAAGGTCCTAGACCGATGATTCTTGAATAACTTGCACACCAAATCCTTTACAGCCAGATACCAAACTCGTGGTGACAATGGGACGTGACGCGGTTATATACGACTATAACCACACCAGGGAGGCTTACATGTGGTTCAGGATGGCATTACAGAAAGACCATAAGCAAGCATGCCCCCTAGAGATTTTTTTTATAACCTTGTTAAAAACATTTCTGTGTAAGAATGATTTAAATGACAGGCACAGGGTTACTGCCCCAATGGGTAGCAGTCTAGCGCTCTGCCTATACGAAGATATATCGGAAATGTATAGGATGTAGTGTCAAATCGCATTTATAAATGAGTTTTTTCCAATAATAAGTTGTAATGGGACAGTACATTGATCAAACAGGACCTTTAAAACAGCACTCTAGTACAGTATGTCCAAAAAAGTACAACATTTTATTCAAGCAATGTCAGAAAAAATATATACTGTTCAACATAAAATGAAAATTCCTGAGGTAATGAAATCCCAAAAACCTGTCCTGACTGTCAACTATAATTCCTGTGTAAGTATACAAGACCATATATGTATCATAATGAATAATACATGTATACTACACAGAAAGAACCATTGTTAAACCTCATTAGTTGGACCAGGTGAAAAAAATATATTGTTCACCTTAACCCCTAATACACCGGCCGGTGTGAGCTGAAGCATAAAAGATGCAAGATATCCCTTGATAATATATCACATATAACACAGCGATAGGAAAAACCATACACTGTGAGCAGCAGCCCTAGGTAAGAAAAGGGGGGGTTAAAGTTTGAAAGGGTAGCACTCTTATATAGAATAATCCCTATAAAAAACAGTGTGGTAAATCCCAGTATATTCCATCATTGTCAGCACAATACTTCCAGTGTGCAGCATACATTCAATCCGGATCCCAGATTTACTAACAAGTCCAGAGGCTCAGCGATATATCCCCCAGAAGTAAATAAATATCTACAGTACTTGTAAGTATTAGAGGACGCTGGAAAACAAGAGGTGAACCTCCTCCCCTGAACTCACAAACACCGGGACTGGCAGACAAGCGGGAGAACCAGCACAGGAGCAAGCGGCACAACACACAGCAGCCTTTTGCAGTTCAGCAGCACAGTAAAGCCACAATACAGCAGGTCTCAGGGAGCGCCAAACCAGGTCAGGCAGGGGGTGCCCCAGGAAACAGACGATCATATATATATATATATATATATAT
>WSYH01010385.1:0-23384 GCA_036426205.1 Ascaphus truei | reverse complement strand
ATCTCTTACAGAGAACCACAATATCTCTTACAGAGAACCACAATATCTCTTACAGAGAACCACAATATCTCTTACAGAGAACCACAATATCTCTTACAGAGAACCACTACATATCTTATATAGACAGATATTTCAGAACCACTGCCATGCATCTCTTACAGAGAACCACCAGCTTTCTTATATAGAACACCGCATTCTCTACAGAGAACCCATGCAACTCTTAATAGAACCACTGCACCTCTTACAAACAACCACCACATCTCTTACAGAGAACCACAGCATCTCTTACAGAGAACCACCGCATATCTTACTGACAACCACTGCATCTCTTACAGAGAACCATCGCATCTCTTATATGAACTACTCATCTCTTACAGAGAAACCACTGCTCTCTACTATATAGAACCAATTGCACCTCTTACACAGACAACCACCACCTCTCTACAGAAACCCACACATCTCTAAGAGAACCACCGCATATCTTACTGACAACCACTGCATCTCTTACAGAGAACCACTGCATCTCTTACAGAGAACCACAATATCTCTTACAGAGAACCACAATATCTCTTACAGAGAACCACAATATCTCTTACAGAGAACCACATATCTCTACAAGCCACAATATCTCTTACAGAGAACACAAATATCTCTCAGAGAACCCATATCTCTTACAGAGAAACCACTGCATCTCTTACAGAGAACCACACTGCATCTCTTACAGGAACCACCCCTCTCTTACAGAGAATCACCCCGCATCTTTATATAGAACCACTGACCTCTTACAGACAACCACTGCACCTCTTACAGAGAACCACCAACATCTCTTATATAGAACCACCACCGCATATCTTACAGAGAACCACACATCTCTTATATCGACCACCACATCTCTTTTATAGAACCACCACATCTCTTATATAGAACCACCACATCTCTTATATAGAACAACCATATCTCCTATATAGAACCACCACATCTCTTACAGAGAACCACCGCATCTCTTACAGAGAACAACCGCATCGCTTACAGAGAATCACCGCATCTCATATAGAACCACTGCATCTCTTACAGAGAACCACCGTAACTCTTACAAAGAACCACCGCATCTCTTACAGAGAACCACCATAACTCTTACAAAGAACCACCGCATCTCTTACAGAGAACCACCGCATGTCTTACAGAGAACCATCGCTTCTCTTACAGAGAACCACCGTAACTCTTACAAAGAACCACCGCATCTCTTACAGAGAACCACCATAACTCTTACAAAGAACCACCACATCTCTTACAGAGAACCATCGCATGTCTTACAGAGAACCACCATCGCTCCTTACAGAAACCACGTAACTCTACAGAGAGCCATAATCTGTGATTGGGTGGGGGAAAACCCATTACATATATATTTGGCGTTTTCTGTAAGCTCCGTTTGAATTGTACAGTGCGATCTCTCCGGAAAGCACCATTGACTGAATTTCCAATGTTAATATATAAATACTACTCATTATATATATATATAGGTCCGGAATAATTGGATACTGATACTGTGTACCAAATACATTCTATTCAAGTTACGTTAAATATGATTATGGGCTTTAACAGTGCAGTTTATCACTTTATTTGAGAAATTCACATCCAAATTGGAGGAAGGGTTTAGGAATAACATCTCTTTAATAGTAACCTCTTCTTTTTCAAGGGACCAAACGTAATTGGACAATTGACTCAAAGCTGTTTCATGGACAGGTTGTGGGCTATTCCTTCTTTATTTCATCATCAATTAAGCAGGTAAAAGGTCTCAAGAATAGAAAGGCCAGATTAGACTTTGCCAAACAATATCTAAAAAGCCATCCAGTTCTGGAACAGCATTCTTTGGACAGATGAAACTGAGATCAACCTTACCAATGATGTGGAGAAAAAAGTATGGAGAAGCGTGGAACGGCTCATGATCCGAAGCATACCATATCTTCTGTAAAACATGGTGGAGGCAGTGTGTGGCCTGGGCATACATGGCTTCCATGGCACTGGGTCAACTAGTTTTATTGATGATGTGACAGCAGACAGAAGCAGCCGATTATTTCTGAAGTTTATAGGGATATATGTCTGTTCAGATTCAGCCAATTCATTGATTGGACAGCACTTCACTTTACAAATGGACAATGACCCAAAACACTGCGAAAGCAACCAAGGAGTTTTTTAAGGCAAAGAATAAATATTCTGCAATGGCCGAGTCCAATCACCTGATCTCAACCCAATTGAGCATGCATTTCACTTGCTGAAGGGACTTACGGCAGAAAGACCCAGGAACAAACAACAACTGAAGACAGCTGCAGTAAGGCCTGGCAAAGCATCACAAAGGAGAAACCCTTGTTTGGTGATGTCCATGCATCCAGACTTCAAGCATCATTGCCTGCAAAGGATTCTCAACAAAGTTATTCAAAATGAACATTTTATTTATGATTGTGTTATTTGCCCATTTACTTTTGAGCCCCTGAAATAAGGGGACGTGTATGAAAATGGTTGCAATTCCTAAACGTTTCTACGATATTTTGGTTCAACCCCTTAATTAAGGCTGAAAGTCTGCACTTCTATGCATCTTGGTTGTTTCATTTCAAAATCCATGTGGTGGCGTAACAGAGCAAAAATTGTGTCAGTGTCCAATTATTTCCGGACCTAACTGTATATGTATATGCACAGTGCAAGGTAAATCTAGATATATAGCAACCTCAAGAGCTGCATCATATGATGTCCTGTTATAATACCAGCGGTCCTAGCCGAATAATCCCAATGAAGGAAATACTGTGCCTCCAAATGAGGTGCAGGTGTGAGAAATTAAGCCGGTGTTTTTCATTGGGACCTGACCTCTTTGCCTCCTTCTATCTGACATCACCAGAAGTTGCGTTGGTGCGCTCTAGGATTAGAAACTCTCCTTCAGCTAAAGTTTCACCCTACGCGTTTTGCTGAATTTTGTTCCACTTCATCAGTGGTATCCATTAGCGATGTCCACCTGGCCTTATATACCCTATCGCTGCAAATGGCATATTGGGTATAATATAAAGTATGGGGGGGGGGGGTGGAATCAGGGAATTTAAACACCCATATAAATATGTTGTG
Organism: Ascaphus truei; assembly: GCA_036426205.1. Lineage (NCBI taxonomy): Eukaryota > Metazoa > Chordata > Amphibia > Anura > Ascaphidae > Ascaphus > Ascaphus truei. The sequence continues at coordinate 20,273 of WSYH01010385.1, read as the reverse complement.
TTGATTTTTTCTTCATTTTTCTTCTTTAATAACCAAAGTAGAAAGTCATCACAATGACCTGCCTGACGCTATTGTAAAGAAAAGGAAGTGCGGGAGTCACCGGGGGTAACACAAGATATTTGGAAAAAGTGACATCAGCGATAAAGGACACGGGCAGTTCTCTCTACGCCAATACATCATTGTGTTATGAAAGAACGCTCCTGGAAGCCAGGGAACCCTCAGAGCGCCAGGCAGAGTCTGGAGGTCGGGGGCTCCCCGCGACGGAGAGTGGGGCTATAAGCATATTGTAAGAGCAATGGTGAGACGTTGGTTAAGCATAGTAACAATACATACATTTCCATTCACTTGACTGTAAGTTAATTCATCATTAATGCAAGAGGGCCACAATGCATTGTGTTGTATGCCCCCAGGTATCAACGGTTAGCTTGTGTGTTCTCTTCTTATGAAAAAATATTGGGGCATCAACATTGACTATAAATTATAGTACATTGAGCACCCTCCTAAATTAACAGAAATTCCCGTGGTGGTCCGAGCACCTTTCTCTTTGCCTTGGTGGCAATTTTTGCTCCGTTAATAACAGTGGCAACATCCCACTGCTGAAGTGGCTATGTTTCCGTATCCAAGATAACTTCAGGGATCAATGTTCAGGTATCTATTTCTACAACTGCAGCTTTCTTCAAACGAAATACCCTCTGGGACTCCGATAATCTCCTTACATCACTGTAGGTATAAAAAACACACAGACTAGAGGAGACCTGATTTTTTTAGCCATACACCATGGATGTTACCTCCGCGTGACATTATTTGTTCTGTTGCATCTACTCCCTTCTAATAAAACCATTCTAATTATTAATGCGTGCTGTCCGCTGACCCTGGTGTTATTGCTTTTGTACTGATGAACCATTACACACGAGTATACATTAGGCAGGACACAGTTTGGTGCATCTGGTGCTATTATATTTCTCGTGTGTGTGATGTGGCATGTATACATGTATACATCACTACAGTACAGCATGTTTGCAGGTGCAATTCAATTAACGTTGACCATAACAAGATTACAAACAACAGGACAGGATCCATTAACAGCATAAAAAGTTGATGAAAAGTCATGTGATTAAATTAATTGGATATTTATATGGTGGTTTTACAAAGGCACATGAATAAACAAGGTAGGAAGCAGCTTATAATCACACAGGTGCACTGGATACAGAGAAAGTCCCTCCGGGAGAAATGGCCGTCTGAGTAATGGATGCTACCATCATGTGTGAGATGCACATTACTAACCGCAAGCTCGTATTCTAGTAACACATGATTCTGGGAATCCAGTGCAAAGCAACATTTTGTTATTGATGTTCTCTGCCTTCATATGGGGGAAGTTGATTTACAAAGCAATCGTACAGTAGACTGGCAAAACAACACAACTAACTTAACAACTTAACAATGTAATTCCTCCCCTTAAACTAATCATACTTAAAGCAAAGCTTGGCTGTCCTGGTTATTTGGAAATTAAAAAGAATTTTCTTTTTTTATCAGGGCTATTAAAGGTGGTTGTTATCCTACTCAACCTATCGACCTCCTACTATCCTACTCAACCTCCAGCCCAGGGGCGGCCAACTCCAGTCCTCAAGGCCACAACAGACAAGGTATTAGGGATACCCCTGCTTCACAGCACATGGTCTCAATCATTCGACCGAACCACTGATTGAGCCACCTGTGCTGAAGCCAGGATACTCCTTACTCCTGACCTGTTGATGACCTTCAGGACGGGACTTGGCCACCCCTCCTGTAGCACATCCCCTGTCCTTATAGACAACCAAAAAAGAACACCTTCAGTCCAGCAGAAAGGGATCTAGCCTTACTCTTTAAGGGTGTTAAGGAGTACTCTAGCTTCTACAGGGGAGAACAGCCCGAGTCCCTTTAGCGCCGTACTCCACGCTAAGTACCGTGGCTTCCGGCCTTGACAGCAGTCCAGGTGTTTATACCCTGGAGATTTTTAAGGTTGTCTTGTACAAATCATTAACCTCCTACACTCCTGTCTGATCTCCTTTGCATCGTACCTTACAGATATGAACGTTACTGTAAAAATATACCTAGCTATAAAGTTACCAAAACCAAACCAAATAACCAATATGGAATATTCAGCATTATAATGTAACCCTTCTATGGTACCCCACCCTAGACATGAGATTGGGGGTACACTCCTTCTGGTCACTCTGATTGGTCTTGGTGCTGTGACCTGCTGGTAAACAGGAGGGCTGATGTTCCACGGTGTTGTGGGGAGAACCCAGGACAGGGACAGGAGGTGTTGGGACAGGTTACCTTGTTCCCTCAGGTGGCACAGTGCCTCCGCCAGCAGATCCCCTGGGGTCTCCAGAGGAGAGACCCCCACTGACACTCCATTCTCCAGACACAGGAACCAGGACACCAAAACAAAGCACTTCTTTTCTGTGGATCTTTAATCAGCATAGGTGTTCAGACAGCATAAGACATGATATCCAGGCATGGTGTAATCTCTGTCCTCTCTGCTCATGGCAGCTTGAATTCCCCCCCCCGCCCCCATAACCCCTCATTGTTGTGGTGGGCACCCCCCAAATTCCAGACTGGGGGTCAATTGAGGACCCCCCTCCCTTTTGTTGTTTCCCCCACCTTTCTTAGCTTCTTACTCTCTCTCAACCGCTCTCTCTCTAGACAACTCACACTAACGAAGTTTGGGAATATGTCTCCAATTTGATACCTCAGGGCAGTGTCTCTAGCTTGAATATCACTACAACTCAAAGATGGATAGTTGGCCTCAACACACATCATGGGGGTTTCCAACCATATCCACCCTTTGGATTAACACCTTCCAATGTGCTTAGGGCCTGCCCCTGAATATTGCTACAATACCAGAGCTGAAATGCAAAAGAACAGACCACTGAAGGAATATTACTTTCCACTGACCGTCTTCTACAGGACTGCAGCGGCAGAAGCCCAGATGAATACATAGCTGCCGAAGGCCCAGGCTAACGTAACATAACACATTTTTTCTCTCATCAATACCCATAAATTCCGCATCAGCAATGCGATATCATAATATTAAGTGAACGTAATACCGTAGGGCCGCCAGTGATTTCTTCCTGGGCCCAGGATAGAGTTACGTCCGGTACAACACCCCCCCCCCCCCGTGGGGTATTGAAAGCTCCCCCATTTCACAACCTCACATGCTCCCCCTCTATTTGCCCACCCTTTCCACATGTAATTGCCTTCCCTCGTCCCAATCCCTCTTCCTAACTCACTATTAAAAGACCTTTGCTGCCCCAATTACATTTAAAAAGAACCCCACTTGCCACCATCATATAAAAAAGACCCCCAATACATCTTATAAGGACCCCACCCCACCGCCCAATACATAGAAAAAAAATACACTTACGTGTGGAGGTCAGGCAGTCCATTGGCTGTGGGGGCCCAGTTGGCAGCACTGCAAGTTGTGCCGACCTCTGGCAGGCCCGCTGCCGGTCTCTTGTGGCCAGGCCAGACCAACGTTTGTTGTGTCCTTCCCCACTGAGGAAGGCAGGTAACACAGTGGAAGACTGAGATTGGGCCCTTCCCAATCCTTGCCCTCCGGGGGAGAGGGGTGTGGACCAAAACTCGGCTTCTGCTTGGATTCGAGGTGGGGAAGAGAGCTAGGAGGCTGCTGCGGGCCCTTCGCTGTAGTGAAGGTAGGGACCATCATCCTTGAATAGCTGAGAGACTGCATTCGGCAGAAGACTGTTTTTCCGTGTAACTGATAGAATAGTCTAAATTGTTCCTGTTGATATGCCTCTGCCTGGTGCGGTGCCTTATGGGGGGGAGAGTGGAATAATTATACCGTGGGAGATACACCTTGGTTCCTGGGTCTACGGCAGATGGAGGCGCTGCACTGCTAAGGAGATATGTGTGTGTTGATTACCCAGACAAACTAGTCCTGTGTCCTCACTACCAACAGCCGGCACACTCAGCCAGGTTACCATCAGGTATATGCACACGACGACCAGAAATGGTAGAATCTCCCAGGGATGAGGAAGGAAACCTGTTACAACATGTTATTAAAATTACATTTCATTAAAACAGCTTCATTACCTAGAGGCTAGCCGCTCAAAAAGCAATTAAGGGTGTAAGCCGAGATACGCTTGGGGGGTGGAGGGGGTGGTGAAGGGAGTACTTGACCCTGGTGGGTGGTTAGTCCTACCAGGAAAGTTGTGGGAGGAGTTAACACCTCCATACATAGTGGTTGTTACCACTAAGGTAATGAGAGATTGAACTTTCTTCTGAAACCCCCCGCAAGGCCTAACACCCGCCCTCAAGCAACTAACCACTTACCCACCCCCTGTACAAAAAAATCATCCTGCCAATTAACCCTTCAGTTACATTCACGGCTATCCCTAGGTAATGAAACTTGCTGTAATTTTTCTTTTTATTACACAGCTTGTAATACGGGGGTCTCCTGAGCTGAAATGAATGCGGGGCAGAGTCTGGAAACCCCCGAGGACCCTGCAGAATCAAACGATTGCAGTAAAAATATGTACAGAAACTCCTTGTATAATGTGTAGTGGACTAGTCTCCACATCTCTGGGGGAGTTATGCGTTCCTCAGACCTGCTACGTGAGTGGCGGTGGCCATATGCGGACTGGCAGAACCTGGAGAACGGATCTGCTCCTGCTAGAAGGGAAAAATATCCCCCGCCGCTCCCGTAACATGTTAAACGCAAATAAAACATCTATTTGCAGTGGGAAAATTACATAGAAAATGTAAAATGAACAATCCACTCAATTCAAGCAGTGCCGAGCAATAAAATAAACCAAACAACCAGTACAATGCTGTCGGCCCTCCTGGACCCTCCGTCGTGGTCCCTCAATGGTAATTTTTCATCACAAAAACATTTTGTGATCAAATTTCAAGACTTTGCACCACTCAGTCCACGTGATGTGGACACGTTGTCCTTTATATTAAACATATTGGCCATTTCGCAACAAATTTGTCGGGTCCTAAAATGTCTGTTATTTGGCAAAAATGTGGATTGGTGAACTTTTGGCAAACATTTCATAAAGTAAGAGAAAAATGCCAAAAATGTCAGCTACTCTGAAATGTGCCCGACTCTAGTTATGTCCCCTTGTTGCAGAGAATAATGAGCTCCCCGGCGTCACAGATGTGTGTTGTGCTTGTTGTTTTGTGTTATCTTTTGCTGCACATGTTGACATATTAATTCGTGAACTGTTTTGGGGAGTTTACACTCTTACTCCTGAATGGGAATCAAACTGAAACTTGCCGTCGACTCACACCACTGCAGCCGGCACTCTACATACTCCACGCCACTGCTGGCGCACTCCAACCCACGACTCCATGCCACTGCTGCCGGCACTCCACCGACCCCACGCCACTGCTGCAGGCACTCCACCACTCCACGCTACTACTCGCTGCCAGCACTCCACGACTCACTCCACTGTGCCGGCACTTTCCATCGACTCACATCTTGCAGGCCGGCCCCTACAGACTCCACGCCACTGCTGCCCGGCACTCCACCGACTCCATGCCATCTGCTGCCGGAACTCCCCACCGACCCCACGCCACTGCTGCCGGCACTTTCCAACCACTCCACGCTAATGCTGAGCCAGCACTCCACCACGCTCCACGCTACTGCTGCCCGGCACTCCATCGACTCCACATCATTGCAGCGCGCACTCTACAGAATCCCACGCCACGCGTGCCGGCACTCCACGACTCCATGCCACTGCTGCCGGCACTCCAACCATCACCGCCCCACCACGCCCACTGCCACTCTGCAGGCCACGCCAACCACTCCACGCCCTCCACGCCACTGCTGCCGGCACTGGCTCCATCGACTCCGAGAAGCATTGCAGCCTGCACTCTACAGACTCCACGCCACTCTGCCTGCCCTCTCACCGACCACACTCCATGCTGCCGCACTTCCCCGACTCCACATCAATTGCCGCCGGCACTCCACCGACTCCACCGCCACTGCTGCCGGCAACCCCCCGACTATCACCACTGCTGCAGCACTCCAACTCTCACTCCATGCTACTGCTGGCCAGCACTCCACCGACTCCATGACACTGCTCTGCTGCCGGCACGCCCAGACTCCACAGTCCACACACACTGTGGCCGGCTCTCCACCGACCCCCACGCCACTTGCGGCCAGTCTACTGCCACTGACTCCACGCCACTCTGCCGTCAACCCACCGACTACACCCGTACCCCTGTTGCCGGCTCTCCCTCCGACTCCACGCCACTGCGGCCAGTACTCTCTCCACTGATCCACGCCACTGCTTCCTGCACTGTCCCGCAGTCAATACCCCGCCGCCCACATTTAGCCGCTACCGTTTTGCAGGCCAAGTAATCCCCTAACCTTAACTGCTTACCCCTCCCGTTAATACCTTACCCCATAACCCTTAACCTTAACCCCGCAATGATAGGATAATTGTTACCCAAAAAACTTAACCCCCTATCCTAAACCCCTAAAGTTATCCCCTTAACCTAAAACAACTAACCTAACTAACCCCCTAATCGTGAACCTTTCCAACAAGCTTATAACCTTAAGTCCTTACCCTAAACCCCTAAAGTTAAGGCCCTAATGCTCATCACTTACCTTAGGGGGTGATATTGACCCCGTCTGACTGTCCTCGGCGGTTGTGTGTCGGGGGTGAAAGGTCCAATTTCAGTGTTCACACGTATTCATTGACCATTCTCATTAATAATATTTTATTATTATTATTTTACTAACGTATTATTATTATTCCCAGTGTGCCCTATTCTCATTGTCATGCGCATTTGATCCATTCCCCCCCCCCACGACTATTACAACAGCAGGGTCCTTCCTTTCTCCAGTTCCATTGTTCAAACCAATTATTATTCAAAGATAAATGAGTGGTGAAGCATACCCGGGCATCAATATAACTGGGGGCCACAGACTAGGTCAGAGCTAAAGTAAATATAATTTTTCATTATGTTCCACTTTTTGCACTTTAATTGATAGGGGTCCCTACCTGTATTTCACATGGGCTCGTTGAATCAGCCGCGGGCCCTTTTATTCTACCTGTTAACCCTACAGTAAGACTTGTGTTTATATAAGGACATACCCTAGCAGTCAAGTTGGTCGCCTTTACTAAATGTATATTTGGAACCTTCCCTCCGAAGACAGGATTGCCATACGTTTTTGATGCAGGAAAGTGAATATATTTTTTTATATTAGTTTTTCTCCTGAACAGACTGCTTGTAATTTTGATTATTTGGGCGCAGAAAAACATCAACGTAGTTCTTTTCAACAAAATATCAGATCATGGTTGCTTTGATTTAATGTGCACAATAGCTCTCTCCTCCCTCCACTTGGTACTTCTAACATCTGGACAATTGTCATCTCAAAAAGAACACACGGCGTCTAAGCTTCTCTGAATCCTAGGAGGATAAGTTAAGCCAGCGAACTTGGATTTCTTAGGACAGTGCTGTTGTTTGTTTTATTTTACATAATCAAAAACCATGGTTCCTTTTAAAAAACGGCATATCCCTGCGTGGTTCCGCTTTATAGGACTTCCTGAATAGGCCAAGCTTCTTCGAACGTCTAAGTCTTTGGAAACCAACGAGCACATGCAACGCAGAGTTATCCTTTCTCAACACTTCATCCTTTGACCGATTGTCTCATTAGGAACACACAATCCTGAAGGCCAATTCATTCATCTTGTATAAAGTTACTTCTCCTCCTCTTCAATCAACTACCCTAGTTTTATCTTCTGATGTCAAATTTGTGTGAATATGCATCCAGTGGTCCCCCATGGGAGCTCAATAGTAGGTAGGAGGTAAATGCTGTACAAAAGAAATGTGTATTTGGGGTACAACTCTTGTATCACTTCTGCCAGGGCTGCTTTCGCTTCACCTTGCTGCTTCTGCTTCCCCTCTATATTTTGTTACATGTCCCTGTTGGGGTTTCCTTTTTGACCCATCGCTTTTTGGAATCTCTTGAGACTTCTCCAGCTGCAAGTCGCTCCGCTGAGTGATTTGTCTTTGTAATTTTATCGCGAGAGATCGTGTTTTAACTGAAAAGGTCTGTATAAAGAGGAGGGGCAAAAAAAAAATTAGACATCCATAGGAGAGGGAAGGTTATGCAAGTAATGTATGTATGTCTTTATTTATATAGCGCCATTTATTACATAGCGCTTCACAGTAAGTAATACCATGTATGTAGTATTTATGTATGTATCTATGTTTTATTTATATAGCGCCATTATGTACATAGCGCTTCACAGTAGTAATAACATGTATGTAATGTATGTATGTATGTAATGTATCCTATGTTTATTTATATAGCGCCATTTATGTACATACGCTTCACAGTATAATACCAATGTATGTATGTCTGTATTAATGTAATGTTTTTAATTTATAGCGCCAACATAAACGTACATAGTGCGTCTCAGCGTAATACACGTGGCAACAATAATAACAAACACAAATAAACCAGAATGGGAAGAGCGCTTTCAGACATAAAAGTAACATTTAGGAAGAGGAGTCCCTGCTCCTAAGATCTTAAACAATCTAATTGGTGGTAGGATATGAAAACTACAGAGACTAGGAAGGCTATTCAGGTAATGCCGTCTGCAAGGGGCCAAGCTTTTAATGTATCCTGTGTTATTATAGCCCCCGCGGTTCAGTGAGTCATGTAACTGCCATAATCCTTATTTTCCTCTTTGAATTGCTTCCATAGCATTGCACATACGTTACTCTTACATCGCATCAAAGCAAACGGCCACACTTGCCGGTGATGTGACGCACATGTTTTTTACGTGCTGTAAGAGATGTGTCGAAACTACCCAAAGGGAGTACAAAACGTTTGTCTTCCAATTCGATTCCTTGTAATTGGGAAGAGGTTTCATCACCCCCAAAGGGCGAATAATAACACCAAATTAATAAGATTTCAGGGAAATATTGCCAGACACAGCTACATGCTTCACTGAATCAAACTGTGTGTAAGTTTTGCATAAACTGAACGTATCTAAGGGATTCTGTGAAGCATTTGTGTACTGTTGTGTGCAGACAGGAGGGTGAGAGGAGAGATTGAGAGAGAGTTGAGTGGTATTATACTGTCAGGTGTTAGAGAGTGCGTGTTGGTTATTGAGTGTAATGTGTGATGCGTGATTGTATGTGTATTGATATTAAGCAGCAGTCCAAGCTTCGTTTTTTTTTATTGTTTCCCCCCCTTTATTTGTGCATCAATACATCCCACATGTAATTAAGAAAATAAGTTGCAGATCGCTCCGTTCTCCTCCTGTGATCAATCGGTTAAGATTTGGCATTGGGTTCACAATTTGCTGCAGGAAGAGTATTGATATTGTACATGGTTCTATAGAAACAAAAAAGCCTGTTACATTATACCACCTTCAAATTTAATTCAGATTTCAGTATTTTCTCTCATTGTTTCTGAACTGATTTATTAAAAAAAAATGTAGGATATTGCTTGGTGTCTGTAGCTTTAAAGGGTTAGTGTTTGACTGCAGTGTACAGTACTACTGTTTAATTGTTATTGAGTATAAAAGTGATGGAGTGAGGGTGAGTGGAAGAAAATTTAAATATCTAAAAAAAATTAATAAAAAAACTGCCATTTTTCCCCAGTTGGTTTTCGTTAGTTTCTTGTTGTAACGCATTAGAAGTGATTTTTGTTTTAAATCACATTGTTCAGTAAGTTACAGAGTGCACGACTCACTATCCTCCGGAGTTCCAGATGTAGCACAGCTCACTATCTCCGGAGTTACAGATGTAAGCACAGCTCACTATCTCCGGAGTTACAGATGCACACAGCTCACTATCCTCCGGAGTACAGATGTAGCACCCTCACTTATCTCCAGAGTTACAGATGTAGACAGCCTCCTATATCCGAGTTACAGATGTAGCACAGCTCACTATCTCCGAGTTATAGATGTAGCAACAGCCACTATCCCGAATAAAGATGTAGCACAGCCACTATCTCCGGGTTATAGATGTGCACGCTCACTATCTCCGGATTACAGATGTAGCACCAGCTCCCTATCTCCGGAGTTACAGATGTCAGGCACAGCTCACTATCTCCGAGTTACAGATGTTCGCACAGCTCACTATCTCTCCGGAGTTCAGATGTGCACAGCTCACTATCTCCTGAGTTACAGATGTAGCACAGCTCACTATCTCCAGAGTTACCAGATGTAGCACAGCTCACTAAATAATCCGGAGTTATCAGATGTAGCAACAGCTCACTATCTCCGAGTTATAGATGAGCACAGCTCACTATCTCCGGAGCGACATATGTAGCACGTCCCCCCTCATACTCCGCATTTACAGATGTAGCACAGCTCACTATCTCCCCCGGAGTTACAGCTGAAAAGCGTTGCTGCTTCCATAGATCGTCTACTCACACAACATCGCTGCGGGACCTGGGTGTCCGGACAGAAACCCACAGTGATAATCCTCCGGCGCCAGGCGGTCGTAGTCACGCTACTTGGCCCCCAGTGCTGAACCAGTATGGGCTTCTACACTGGCAGTTCATGTATTAAGTAAGATGAGAGTTTTGGACTTAGTTACCTTTATTTGTAACGTGGTACGCTTTGTTTTAGATTTTTTTCAGTTAGTGTACTTTGTTTTCTATTTGATTAAATGTTAGTATGTAACGGGTCTTCCCCGCCCCCGACCACCTCAGATCGGGTCCTCTAGGGAAACTAACCTCCCGCATAAATGTCTAGTGTGGTGCGTACCTGCTGGCAGTCAACAGTGGTGGACATTTGGGGAAAGCCCCAGGACAGGTGTTCCTGGGGTTTGTGCCCTCATTCTTCTCATGGTGCAGTGCCTCATCTCCCTGCAAGGCCCCAGGGATTGGGGTGGAATCCCTAACAGTAAGAACTCCCCTCCCGGGTGAAAGATTTCAGTCTCACACACTGTGTTCTCTTAAAAATCAGGACTCTTTTTATTTGCCTTCTCAGCAGACAGCAGGTACAGACAGTGACACTTAGCCAGAGCTGCCCGCCTTTAGGATCTTCCACTGACACCATCTCTGGCCTAGGGCACCCAGAGTGGTTCTAAGCTCTCCCTCAATCCCTATCAGGGTGAGAGGTATTTGGTCCACCTATGATATCTTAATCTTAAGCTAATCATCTCTACTCATTCTCCTCCTATCTAAACTCACACTCACTCTCTACTGAAACAAATAGGAAATGCACGCTCTAAGTAGTTTCAGCAGGCACCGCCCCTGTGTCTCTTGATTGGACACAGGGTCAGTTGACCGTACCTTCAAAAAACTCTCTCAGGCAACTGCTTGAAGTGGTGGAAACCCATGATAACATCCTGGCAACCTGCCTTACACAGGGTTACTGCCAGGAGGAGGGCAGAAATATAGCCCATAAACTTACCAGGGCTACATAAATATTTCAATAAATTTATTATTTTATTTGTCCTTCTTATAATGTAGTTTCTTTTTATATTATTTGTTTATTTTTATTTTTTATTTATACATGGAGGACATAGGAGGTAGAGGTGAGTAGGAAATGAGAACCTGTAAGAAAGGCTGGGAAGGCTGGTAGACCGTGTCAACCGGGGTCCGGCAGAACGTGCAACCGGGGTCCCGGCAGACCGTGGCAACCGGGGTCCCGGCTGACCATGGCACCGTGGGTCCTGACTAACCGTGGCAACCGGGGTCCCGCTTGGAAAAAAAAAACCGTGGGCAACCGGGGTCCCGGCTGATCCGTGGAACCGGGGTCCCACAGATGTGGCAACCGGGGTGGCCATCCAGAACGTGGCAACGGGGTGCCAGCAAACGTGCAACCAGGGTGCCAGCATAATGTGGCAACTGGGGTCCCCGCAGAAACGGGGCAACCGTGTCCCAGCAGGACCTTTGCAAACCAGAGTACCATCAGACCATTGCCACTGGAATTACCATCAGACTGTGGCAAAGGCCCAAGCCACTGCCACACTTACCACATTCACCACTACATCTACTCCACTCTACCACTACTACCAATCAAACCACTTCTAACTGGCGACACACTTTATTCCGAGCGTTGGCTATCCCCCAAATTCCGGTATACCTGTGTATTGAGGTTTGTACTGTTTTCCTCGCCCGAGTGCATTGCGTTTATTTTCCAGGCGGGATTGAGCTTTTATTCTCCGCCTGGCTGCATACTGTTTACTGTGACTGTACTGTGGCATTACAATCAATGAAGTTATGCCATCTGGTAGACACTCGAAGCATTGCAGCCTATTAAATCCTAATCATTTCATTTAACAGATCAGCCGCCGTCAGCCAGGCATGAACCATGGCTGGGAAGGCAAACGCAACGGGGCTTGTCAGAGGGGAGGAGCGGCGGCATTCCAGTATCGCCAGGTATAAAACGGGTATTTGCTTCGAATAAACAATATCTCTTACAGAGAACCACAATATCTCTTACAGAGAACCACTACATATCTTATATAGAACCACCGCATATCTTACAGAGAACCACTGCATCTCTTACAGAGAACCACCGCTTTTCTTATATAGAACCACCGCATATCTTACAGAGAACCACTGCAACTCTTATATAGAACCACTGCACCTCTTACAAACAACCACCACATCTCTTACAGAGAACCACAGCATCTCTTACAGAGAACCACCGCATATCTTACTGACAACCACTGCATCTCTTACAGAGAACCATCGCATCTCTTATATAGAACTACTGCATCTCTTACAGAGAACCACTGCATCTCTTATATAGAACCACTGCACCTCTTACAGACAACCACCACATCTCTTACAGAGAACCACAGCATCTCTTACAGAGAACCACCGATATCTTACTGACAACCACTGATCTCTTAAGAGAAACACTGCACTTCTTACAGAACCACAAATCTCTTATCAGAGAAAAACAAAATCTCTTACAGAGAACCACAATATCTCTTACAGAGAACCACAATATCTCTTACAGAGAACCACAATATCTCTTACAGAGAACCACAATATCTCTTACAGAGAACCACAATATCTCTTACAGAGAACCACTGCATCTCTTACAGAGAACCACTGCATCTCTTACAGAGAACCACCGCATCTCTTACAGAGAATCACCGCATCTCTTATATAGAACCACTGGACCTCTTACAGACAACCACTGCACCTCTTACAGAGAACCACCACATCTCTTATATAGAACCACCGCATATCTTACAGAGAACCACCACATCTCTTATATAGAACCACCACATCTCTTTTATAGAACCACCACATTCTTTATAGACCACCCACACATCTCTATATAGAAACCAATTTCCTTATAGAACCACCACATCTCTACCGAGAACCACCGCATCTCTTACAGAGAACAACGCATACGCTACAGAGAATCACCGCATCTCATATAGAACCACTGCATCTCTTACAGAGAACCACCGTAACCTACAAAGAACACCCACATCTCTTACAGAGAACCACCAAACTCTTACAAAGAACCACCGCATCTCTTACAGAGAACAACCGATGTCTCATAGAACCATCGTTCTCTTACAGAGAAACCACCGTAACTCTTACAAAGAACCACCGCATCTCTTACAGCACCACCATACTTTAAAAGAACCACCACATCTCTTACAGTAGAACCATGCATGTCTTACAGAGAACCATCGCTGCTTACAGAGAACCACCGTACTCTTACAGAGGAGCCATAATCTGTGATTGGGTGGGGGAAAACCCATTACATATATATTTGGCGTTTCGTTTGTAAGCTCCGTTTGAATGTGTACAGTGCGATCTCCACGGAAAGCACCATTGACTGAATTTCCAAATGTTAATATATATATAATACTCATTAATCTTATAATATAGGTCCGGAATAATTGGATTACTGATACGGTGTACCAAAATACATTCTAAATTCAAGTTACAGTTAATAATTGAATATGGGCTTAAGTGCAGTTTATCAGCTTTAATTTGAGGAATTCCACATCCAATTGGAGGAGGTTTAGGAACATCTCTTATATGTAACTCTTCTTTTTCAAGGGACCAACGTAATTGGACAATTGACTCAAAAGCTGTTTCATGGACAGGTTGTGGGCTATTCCTTCGTATTTCATCATCTAAGCAGGTAAAAGGTCTCAAGAATAGAAAGGCCAGATTAGACTTTGCCAAACAATATCAAAAAAGCCATCCAGTTCTGGAACAGCCATTTTGGACAATGAAACTGAGATCAACTGTACCAGAATGATGTGGAGAAAAAGTATGGAGGAAAGCTTGGAAGGCTCATGATCCGAGCAACCATATCTTCTGTAAAACATGGTGGAGGCAGTGTGTGGCCTGGGCATACATGGCTTCCATGCACTGGGTCAACTAGTGTTTATTGATGATGTGACAGAAGACAGAAGCAGCCGGATTATTTCTGAAGTGTATAGGGATTATTGTTGTTCAGATTCAGCCAAATTCATTGATTGGACAGCACTTCACTTTACAAATGGACAATGACCCAAAACACTGCGAAAGCAACCAAGGAGTTTTTAAGGCAAAGAGTAGAATATTCTGCAATGGCCGAGTCAATCACATGATCTCAACCCAATTGAGCATGCATTTCACTTGTGAAGGGATAACTTAGGCAGAAGACCCAGGAACAAACAACAAAATGAAGAAGCTGCAGTAAAGGCCTGGCAAAGCATCACAAAGGAGGAAACCCAGTGTTTGGTGATGTCCATGCATTCCAGACTTCAAGCAGTCATTGCCTGCAAAGGATTCTCAACAAAGTATTCAAAATGAACATTTATTATGATTGTGTTAATTTGTCCAATTACTTTTGAGCCCCCTGAAATAAGGGGAATGTGTATGAAAATGGTTGCAATTCCTAACGTTTCATACGATATTTTGGTTAACACCCCTGAATTAAGCTGAAAGTCTGCACTTCTATTGATCTTGGTTGTTTCATTTCCAAATCAATGTGGTGGGCGTAAGAGCAAAAATTGTGTCAGTGTCAATTATTTCCGGACCTAACTGATATGTATATGCACAGTGCAGGAAATCTAGATATATAGCAACCTCAAGAGCTGCATCATATGATTGTCTGTTATATAACCAGCTGGTCCTGACCGAATATATCCCAATGAAGGAAATACTGTGCTCCAAATGAGGTGCAGTGTAGTAGAAATTAAGCCGGTGTTTTCATTGGGACTGACCTCTTTGCCTCCTTCTATCTGACATCACCAGAAGTTGCGTTGGTGCGCTCTAGGATTAGAAACTCTCCTTCAGCTAAAGTTTCACCCTACGCGTTTTGCTGAATTTTGTTCCACTTCAACGTGGTATCATTAGCGATGTCCACCTGGCCTTATATACCCTATCGCTGCGAAATGGCATATTGGAGAATATAAAGTATGGGGGGGGGGGGTGAATCAGGGAATTTAAACACCCATATAAATATGTTTGTGTTGTTTTTTTCTTCATTTTCTTCTAATAACCAAAGTAGAAAATGTCATCACAATGACCTGCCTGACGCTATGTAAGAAAAGGAAGTGCGGGAGTCACCGGGGGTAATCCAAGATATTTGGAAAAAGTGACATCAGCGATAAAGGACACGGGCAGTTCTCTCTACGCCAATAATCATTGTGTATGAAAAGACGCTCCTGGAAGCCAGGGAACCCTCAGAGCGCCAGGCGAAGGTCGGAGGTCGGGGGGCTCCCCGCGACGGAGAGTGGGCTATAAAAATATTGAATAAGAGCAATGGTGAGACGTTGGTTAATGCATAGTAACAATACATACATTTCCATTCACTTGACTGTAAGTTAATTCATCATTTATGCAGAGGGGCCTACAATGCATTGTGTTGTATGCCCCAGGTATCAACGGGGTTAGCTGTGTGTGCCTCTTTAGAAAAAATATTGGGCATCAACATTGACTATAAATTATTAGACATTGAGCATCCCTCCTAAATTAACAGAAATTCCCGTGGTGGCCGCGAGCATTTCTCTTTGCCTTGGTGCAAATTTTTGCTCCGTTAATAACAGTGGCACATCCCACGGCTGAAGTGGGCTATGTTTCCGTATCCAAGATAACTTCAGGGATCAATGGTCCAGGTATCTATTTATACCAGCGCTTTCTTCAAACGAAATACCCTCTGGGACTCCGATAATCTCCTTACAATCACTGTAGGTATAAAAAACACACAGACTAGGGAGACCTGATTTTTTTAGCCATACACATGGATGTGAACTCCGCGTGACAGTATTGTGTCTGTTGCATCTACTCCCTTCTAATAAAACATTCTAATTATATGCAGTGCTGTCCGCTGACCCTGGTGTATTGTTTTGTACTGATGAACCATTAAACACGAGTATACATTGGCGAAGGACACAGTGGTTGGTGCATCAGTGGTGCTATTATATTCCTGTGTGTGTGATGTGGCATGTATACATGTATACATCACTACAGTACAGCATGTTTGCAGGTGCAATTCAATTAACGTTGACATAAACAAGATTACAAACAACAGGAAAGGATCCATTAACAGCATAAAAAGTGTGATGAAAAGTCATGTGATTAAATTAATTGGATATTTATATGGTGTTTACAAAGGTCACATGAATAAGACAAGGTAGGAAGCAGAGTATAAATCACACAGGTGCACTGGATACAGAGAAAGTCCCTCCGGGAGAAATGGCCGCTGAGTAATGGATGCTGTACCATCATGTGTGAGATGCACATTACTAAACGCAAGCTCGTATTCTAGTAACACATGATTCAATGGGAATCCAGTGCAAAGCAACATTTTGTTATTGATGTTTGCCTTATATTGGGGGAAGTTGATTTACAAATGCAATCGCTACAGTAGCTGGCAAAAACAACAACAACTAACAACCTTAACAATGTAATTTCCTCCTAAACTAATCATACTTAAAGCAAAGCTTTGGCTGTCCTGGTTTATTTGGAAATTAAAAAGAATTCTCTTTATCAGGGCTATTAAGTAGGTTGTTCCTACTCAACCTACTCGACCTCCCACTATCCTACTCAACCTCCAGCCCAGGGGCGGCCAAACTCCAGTCCTAAGGGCCACAACAGACAAGGTATTAGGATACCCCTGCTTCAGCACAGGTGGCTCAATCATTTTGACAGAACCACTGATTGAGCCACCTTTGCTGAAGCCGGACATCCTTAACACTCCTGACGTTGATGACTTCAGGAGGACTTGGCACCCCTGCCTGTAGCACATCCCCTGTCCTATAAGACAACCAAAAAAGACAACCTTCAGTCCAGCAAGAAAGGGATCTAGCCTTACTCTTTAAGGGTGTTAAGAGTACTCGAGCTTCTACAGGGGAGAACAACGCCCGAGTCCGTTTAGCCCGTACTCAAGCTAAGTACCGTGGCTTCCGGCTTGACAGCAGTCAGGTGTTATACCCTGGAGATTTTTAATGGTTGTCTTGTACAAACATCATAACATGCCTATACTCCTTCTGATCTTCCTTTGCATCGTACCTTACAGATATGAACTACTGTAAAAATAACCTAGCTATAAAAGTTAACCAACCAACACAAAATAACCAATATGGTAATACAGCATTATAATGTAACCCTTCTATGGTACCCCACTAGAATGAGATTGGGGGTACACTCCTTCTGGTCACTCTGATGTGTCTTGGTGCTGTGACCTGCGGTAAACAGGAGGGCTGATGCTCAGCGGTGTTGTGGGGAGAACCCAGGACAGGGACAGGAGGTTGTGGGACAGGTTACCTTGTTCTCTCAGGGTGCACAGTGCCTCCAGCCAGCGGGATCCCCTGGGGTCTCCAGAGGAGAGACCCCCACTGACACTCCATTCTCCAGACACAGGAACGGGACACCAAAAGCAAGACTTCTTTTCTGTGGGATCTTTAATCAGCATAGGTGGGCAGACAGCATACAGCATGATCAATCCAGGCATGGTGTAATCTCTCCTCTCTGCCATGGCAGCGTTGAATCCCCCCCCCCCCCGCCCCCCCACTTAACCCCCCATTGTTGTGCCCCACCCCCCCAAATTTCACGGTTACATTGAAGACCCTCACTCCTTTTGGGTTGTTTTTTCACCTTTCTGCTTTCTTACTCTCTCTCAACCGCTCTCTCTATAGACCTAAACTCACACTAACGAAGTTGGGAATTGTCTCAATTTGAATACCTCAGGGAGCTGTCTCTAGCTTGAATCAATCACAACTCAAAGATGGATGACTTGGCTCACACACACATCAGTGGGGGTTTCCAACCCATATCACCCTTGGATTAACACTTCAATGTGCTTGAGGCCTGCCCCTGAATATTGCTACCAATACTCAGAGCTGAATGCAACAGAACAGACCACTGAAGGAATAATTAACTTTCCACTGAGCCGTCTTCTACAGGACTGCAGCGGCAGGCCCAGATGAATACCATCCTGCCGAAGGGGCCCGGCAACGTAACATAACACATTTTTCTTCTCATCAATACCATAAATCTCCGCATCAGCAATGCTGATATCATAATTATTAAGTGAACGGTAATACCGTAGGGCCGCGAGTGATCTTCTCTGGGCCCAGGACTAGAGTTACGTCCGGTACAACCAACCCCCCCCCCCCCGTGGCGGTAATGAAAGTCTCCCCCATTTCACACCTCACATCTCCCCCTCTATTCCCACCCTTCCACAGGATTGTCTACTCCCTCGTCCCAATCCCTCTTCCTATCCTATAAAAGACCTTTGCTGCCCCAATACATTTTAAACGAACCCCACTGCCACCATTCATATAAAAAAGACCCCCAATACATTTATAAGGACCCCATCCCACCGCCCAATACATAGAAAAAAAAACGACTTACGTGTGGATGGTCAGGCAGTCCAGTGGCTGTGGGGGCCCAGTTGGACAGCCACTGCACAGTTGTGCCGACCTCTGGCCAGGCACCGCTGCCGGTCCTCTTGTGGCCAGGCCAGCCAAATTTGTTGGTCCTTCCCCACTGAGGAAGGCAGGTACACAGTGGAAAGACTGAGATTGGGCCCTTCTCTCCAATCCTCTGCCCTCCGGGGGAGAGTGGGTGTGGACCAAAACTCGGCTTGCTTGAGGAGGTGGGGAAGAGCTAGGATGCGGTGCGGGGCCCTCGCTGTAGGAAGGTAGGGACCATCATCCATTGAATAGCTGAGAGTACTGCATCGGGCCAAGACCTGGATTTTTCCGTGTAACTGGTATAGAAGCGTACTAAATTGTTCTGTTTGATATGCTCTGCCTGGTGCGGTGCTTACTGGGGGGGAGAGGGTAATAATTTCACCGTGGGAGATCACCTTGAGTTCCTGGGTCTACGGGCAGATGGAGGCGCTGCATGACTAGGAGATATGTGTGGTTGTAACCACGAAACTAGTCCTGTGGTCCTCACTACCAACAGCCGCGACACTGCAGCCGTGTTACCATCAGGTATATGACACACGACCAAGATATGGTAGAATCTCCCAGGGATAGGAGGGAAACACTGTTACAAATGTTATTAAAATTACATTTCATAAAACAAGCCTTCATTACCTAGAGGCTAGCCGCTCAAAAGCAATTAAGGGTGTAAGCCGAGATACTTGTGGGGTGGAGGGGGTGGTTGAAGGGAGTACTTTGACCTGGGTGGGTGGTTAGGTTCCTACCCAGGAAAGTTGTGGAGGAGTTAACACCTCCATTACATAGTGGTTGTTACCACTAAGGTAATGACGAGATTAACTTCTTCTGCAACCTCCCGCAAGGCCTAAACACCCGCCCTGAAGCAACTACACCACTTACCCACCCCCGTACCAAACAAAAATCATTCCTGCCATTAACCCTTTCATACATTCACTGGCTATCCCTAGGTAATGAAACTTGCTGTAATTTTCTTTTATTACACAGAGCTTGTAATACGGGGGTCTCCTGAGCTGAAATGAATGCGGGGCCAGGATCTGGAAACCCCCGAGGACCCTGCAGAATCAAACAATTGCAGTAAAAATAATGTAACAGAAATCCTTGTATAATGTGTAGTGGACTAGTCCTCCACATCTCTTGGGGGAGTTTATGCGTTTCCTCAGACCTGCTAGTGGAGGGCGGTGGCCATATTGGGACTGGCAGAACTGGAGACAGGAACTGCTCCTGCTAGAAGGGAAAAATATCCACCCGCCGCTCCTCGTAAACAGGTAAAACGCAAATAGAAACTACTATTGCAGTGGGAAAATATACATAGAAAATGTAAATGAACAATCACTCAATCAAGTGCGTCCGAGCAATAAAATAAACCAAACAACCAGTACAATTGCTGCTCGGCCCTCCCT